>JASAMV010009247.1:0-28430 GCA_030248065.1 Rhynchonema sp. JSB1_4
GACTAACTCCAATCACAGCGTGCGGAGGATGTTCATAACGCTTCGAGCTCAGGTCAGCGTTCAATGCGAATCCACCGGCATTCAGTTTGCCCTTGTTGTACAGCAGGAAGAATGGGAAGAAGTTGTCACAAGACATGTCGGTCGTCACGTTGTACCAGTAGTGCACACCTGCATGAAGGAAAAATGCCCCATTCAGTCATCATCTTATATCACGAAGTTCCTCAAATCCATACCCATGGTCACAAAACAGTGTCCGAGGGTCCACTTTGTCGCCTGGATGTCGGTCTCGGTCAGCGGAATCTTGATCGAATTGGTGCCATTGAGAATGTAGAACGAATTTCCGGTTCCTTGAACATCATATTCTGCTTGAGAACGACCGGTTGTGCAAATCGTGGCTGAAAAAGGAAAGTGAGATGCTGGTCTCAATGTGATAATGATGAGGGGCAACGTGTTCGAACGAGATTGGGTTTCAATCCGGGGATCAGTTTGGAAAACGGCGGGATCGAGGTCGGGATCCCGAGGTCTAGTTTCGCGGGAAGCGCGGGCTTTTTTCGTACCTAAGTTTTTTAATAGTCAGTTTTCTGCTGGTTTCTTTTACTGGACATTGAAGTCTGCCAATCCCTGGTCTACTTTTGCAGGGATCGTGATCGGGATTACTTTTCAGAATTCACGGGATCGGGACCAGGATTGGAAAAAGGTCCGGGATGCGGAGGATCGGGATCGGGATCCCGTTCGAACATTGGGGCTGGGCCAAATGTGTCCGTTCCAGGTATACCTACTTGGGTCAACAGTGTACATGGTCAACGTCCAATAATCACCATCGTCTACGAATGGATGACCTTGCAACGGCGCCGCTGGTGTGAACTGGGATTTGGGGACCTGAAAACACAAAATTGAGAATGCGGAAATAAACTAAGCTGATCGAGCGAGTAGTGTTTAGGATAAAGAGCTCCAAACATAAGTCCCTCGTCCTTTTACAGGTTTTCCTCCGAAAAAGTGTCCTCAGTCGGTCACGAAACCTTGGGAGTAAAACATTTGATCGAAAGCACAATTATGTAAAGCGGTCGACAAGATTCAATTCAACATAATGATCAGAAACCACGTCGACAAGAGCATTGGTGTGTGCAAATATTATTCAAACAGAAGCACTTACGCCAGTTTGAAGTCCTGAAATGAACCCATTGATGTCATACAGCGTCATAACGGCCGGGTCGTTGTCCTTCCAGTAACGTTTGCCTTGGAACTTTCCTGAATAATTGGAGTTTTTATGAACAAGCTTCATGCAATACTCATTCGGTTTAAAATTTGAAAGTTTTAGTGAAGTATGAATTTCTTACCACCAGCTTTGCACTGGTCATCCTTCATCGTGAATCCCTTCATTTCGTCATGGTTGAGGTCGCGAGGCAGCGGATCGAACGCATGGCTGTCGAACGGGTTCAAATCCCAGGTGACTGAAATATTGTTTGAAGATGTTTCACAAAAAGTTAAAAAGGATACCTGAATGCCGAAACCACAGATCAGAATCATACCCCTTAGTCCATCCCAGTCCTGGGCAGCCAGTGCCGAGGTGCCCAACGCGAGCACTATGGCGACTCCACTGACAAAATAGCCGAGACCCATGGTTGCTTGTTTGCTGGTAAACAATAGTTATGACGTTTTTTCTGACAAAATATTGCTTTTATGTTTCTCGGGGTGGCGTGTTATCTTGCTTAGGCACGTTATCTTTTACGTCACCAAACGAACATCTGTTTTTATTCCCAGGGTTTATCAGATGCGATGACTTTTTGGAATCACATGTTGCGCTGTTTAAAAAGCGTCGTCAACGTTATATTTTTCGTCACACTTCATTTCAAAGATATTCACTTTATTTATGTTACCTGGTGAAGTGGTGAATACAGGAAGTACAGCAAAGGGGGAAATTTGAGCAATGAGGAATTGAATTATTGTCAAGAAAATCAGAAATTGATTGAAATCGCATGTTTTTTCATGTCCTCTCTCTGTGTTGTCTTTATTTAGTTTTTAACTCAGTGTTTTTGATTTGGAACAAGAGGGACGAATGTTTATGCATATTGACTGATGACTATGCCTCAAGTAACGTTTTTAGTGAATACATGACCTTGTGGAATCTATACTACTAAAACAGGAAGACGTAGTGTGTGGCCCCCTCCCTCTGGGGCACGGTTCAATTTTCACGGGTAGCTTTGGGTGTGCTAACGGGTTTTCGGATAGCCCAGCGTGCGCGGGCCTGAAGCTTTAGGGCGGACTTAGGTTGAACACGGAACACAGAACACGGAAATATTTCCGTGTTCCGTGTTCCGTGATAAAATTTTGAAAATCACGGAACACGGAAATATTTCCGTGCACGGAAATATTTCCGTGTTCCGTGATAATTTTGAAAATCACGGAACACGGAAATATTTCCGTAATTATCACGGAACACGGAACACGGAAATATTTCCGTGACACGGAATTCCATGAAACTGGTTTGTATGTAAATTATTTCCGTGTTCCGTGTTCCGTGTTCAACCTAAGTCCGCCCTTAGCCGGGCCGTAGGCACGGGCCCCGTCTAGTGAAGCTGTATGACGGGAAAATTAATGTGGTCGGTTTTGTTGACCTATGGGAAGCATCCACATTCAAAACCTGTCGATTCGCATGAAATTTGCGCCTTCCACACCGTTTACGATGGACCCCAGTTACATAGGATGATAAACCTGTTCAATTTATTGGCATGGTATGTACAGTATGTATATAGCATGTTGGCAAAAGAGTCGTTGATTATGTTAACACAAACAAATACCGGTTCGAGTTTGGAAAATCAATGTCTTAGAACTAACATGTCGATTATTTGATCACGACGGCGGTCCTTTTGAGTGTAACTAACATTATCGCTGTTCGGAGTCTGTTTCAGTCTTGCTTACACTGGCCAAGCAATAACGCACAATACATAACTTTCATGAATTATGCAAGCGCCAGCATTCCGTTTACTTAAATGGAATGAAATCAAAAAACATCACCTCACAATGAAACATCAGTAAGCCTCAACACAAGCAGCCAGTGCGCGGCCAATCAGTGAAGTACACATGCTTGGAGCTCAGCTTGGCCATTGCGGGATCGGTCGATAAACAGGTAGGAACAGGGTTCAAGAATTGCTGAAACATCAACGATATATACTGTGTCATAAAACTACTGCAGCACCTGACCTAACTGAAATTTCACAAGCGACAGTCCCCTCCACTCTTTGCTCAAAAAATAAGCATCTCTGTTTCAGAATTGTCAGGGCCGCGCGAACGCAGCCCCGTTACGCAAAAATGACGCGGTCCGCGTACCCCAACTCGGAGCAGCGGTGGAGGTCAACCGGCCCGTAAGTGCAATGGACCAGCCTCACCCCAGCAGTTCCGTCTTCGTGGTCACGGAAACTCCCCCGCCAGGTAAGTTTATGAGACTGACATTAGAGGGGTATTGGTCGCACAATGACCATATAAGAATTCCTCAAATCAATCCTGATTTTCAAGTTCAGTCACTCTTAACCATTGTGCTATTTGTGATTCTCACAAAACATTTTCAGCTAAGAACAATCTAGCAGATCAACCACGTTGCCGCAGGTCTGAAACATTCTCTTTACTACATGCTTTGTGTGCGATCACGCAACGCAACGTCATTGCCCCGTCACTTTCCCTCTTTACGAATCAGGAACAAAAATTGACCAATACTTATAAAGTGATTGTGCGACCAATAGTCATTCACGCGTGAAACATAAAGGCAAACCACGCCAACACGAGCACGATTTCGGAGGTGGTAGATTAGTGAAACATTCACACGTGGCTGCTGATTTGGGAAACGTTACACGTTGTGGAATACAACGTGGTGCATGAGGATTTCTCTTACTTTGCGTTTTGCTAGTGCACCAACTCCGAAATCGGGCTCGTGTTGGCGTAGTTTGCCTTTAAACAAAGGACAGTGTGCGAAGAAAATGCGCGTGACAACGAAACGTTTCGTAATTATACTGTACGTCAAAAAGGAAAATGACATCATCGGATGACTGTTTTCACAATATGAGCGCGCAGTGTCAGCAACAAGTGTGTGTCTGTGTGTGTTGTTTCCAAGCTCGACCCCATGACTCACCCCAAGCACAGCGTGCGGAGGATGTTCATAACGCTTCGAGCTCAAGTCGGCGTTCTCCGTGAATCCCCCAGCATTCAGTTTGCCCTTGTTGTACAGCAGGAAGAATGGGAAGAAGTTGTCACACGACATGTCTTTCGTAACGTTGTAGTAGTAGTGCACACCTGATCATGTAGTGTGATAGTGGTCCGTTGACCTGTGCTACAGCCCGTGCAGTCAGTGTGTGTTACGCTGAGAGTGGCTGTGTGTGTGTATACGCAGTGTGCGTTACACGTTATGGAGTCAGTGAGCATACCTTGTTCGTGCAGTCATTTGGTGCTGCATAGGTATGTGAGATCCTTCAAGCCCGCCTGTCAGACGGACGCGTAGTTCAGCTGGCTAGAACAGCCGGTGCCGGAAGACGCAGGTTCAACCCCTGCCGTGTCCATAATGTTTGGTGTGGCTTGGAGGATCACAGTAGGTAAGAAGTTGTATTGCTTGCCATTCATTCTGGTGGCCAGGTGACGCACGGAGCGGGGAAGCACACGTCCTCACAGTGCGATAACATAGATGCACCACGCCGCGCGCCTACCCATGGTCACAAAGCAGTGTCCGAGAGTCCACTTTGTCGTACATATACTGTATATCAGGTTCTTGGAATCGGTTTTGTGATTGCAAAAATTTTAAATGGCGCATCGATTTCAGATGTGTTTCAAGAAAGCGCAGTCAATGAATTTGCAAAGCAAGCCCGCCGTTTAAAGCAGCATACTGTCTTGCTTTTTTGTCTTTGGGTTGTCATTGCGTGATTGTGTTCTCAGCTGCTGAAGAAAGTTCGGGCAAACAAAATCACGCTCTTCAGGAAACGTCGTAGTCATTTATCGTGGTGGTGGCTGCATGAAACTAGGGTATAAAGGCAGTCTGCAAAGAATAGTTGACTGCGTTTGTTTTCGGCCATTTTTTCAGGAGATAGAGACTAGGCATTAGAAACAATAATTCAGTAGCTGGATTTTCACTTGGATGCTTCGTTATGTTTCACGGGTGCAATACATTTTTTTCACTTGGAGTAAAACGGCAAACAGTTTGAAGCCATCCTGTGCCAACCATAAGCTGAGTCAATCGTCGATATTTCCGCTGTTTTATACTCAGACATTTCTCCGTTGAGTGTAATGCGAAATATTGCGCGAAACACCAGTGTGATGAATGGTAAACGGAACAATCTAAAAAAGCAAGCTAGTTTTAGGCACCCTTTTTCTCTCGCTGTAATGTAAGCGTCCACTGGGCAAGTGACTATGTGCTTGATACGTCAACAAAATTGGCCGACAAATATGAATTAAAATTGTGCTTTTCTATTTATGAAACGCAACACAGCCAACACAATGTTTCGGACAGAATCAGCGCCGCTTAAAAATTGCAGCAAAAGAGATGGGTGGCTAAAAACGGATTGATATTTTGAATTGTTTAGCTCACCATTGATCACATACATACGGTGTTTCTCACAATGCTTTGGGCTCCACCAGATAGACTCGAAACCCGAAACACAAAATATAAATTTTTTCTATGTCCATGTTTTGGGTTTCGGGTTTTGAAAAAAAACCCGAAACCCGAAGCACGAAGCATGATAATCGAAAATGTTTCGACTGACGGTATAAATTGTGTACGTCAGCTGCAAGTGGCAAGACCGAAACATTTTCGATTATCATGCTTTGTGTTTCGGGTTTCGGGTTTTTTTTCCAAAACCCGAAACCCGAAACATGGACACAGAAAAAATTATGTTTCGGGTTTCGGGTCTATCTGGTGGAGCCCTTTGCATTACATTCCATGGAGAAATACAGTACATAATGTAAAACGGTGGAAATATCGGAGTAGATGGACGCGGCTTCTGGTCTGCACAGGAGGGCTTCAAATTATTTGTCTTTTTTCTCCTCATGAATATTGGAAACATCACGGAGCACTCAATTGGATATCAAATTTAATGCCGAGTCTCTATTTCCTGAAAAAATGGCCAGAGAACGACCAACGCCGCCAAACTTTCTTTGTGTACTCACTTTAGTGGTTTCCCATCTAATTACTACCAGGGTTGGGCAAAAAACGTTTTTTTACAAAAAATCGTTTTTTTAAAAAAAAACGTTTTTTTTAAAAACGTTTTTTTAAACCCCCAGATGACCAAAATATGCCCCCAAAAAATTGGAAAACGCTCATGTTGGGAAGAAAACGTGGTTAAATGAAGTAGTTCTATGTGTTCTGAGGCAAAATAAACGGGTTTCAACCCTTTTCTAGCGAGTTGTTAAGATCCCATATCAGACCTGCATCATGGGACCAACTTTGGCCGGGGTCATCACTGAAAGTCAAACTCCGTATATCGACGTATCTCGTCAAAGTAAAAATTGGTCGAAAATTTTTTGAAAAAAAATGGGACAAAAAATTGATTTTCCTTGATAATCAGGGTATTTTCCCTGAAAAATTAGGGAAAATCAAGGATATTCAGGATTTAAAAAAATCGAAAAACGACCCAGGCGTTTTTTTTGAAAAAAACGTGGTTTTTTTAGAAAAAAAACCCGTCGTTTTTTTTGCCCAACCCTGATTACTACAGGAGTTTAAATTGGCGGAAATATATTTATGCCAATCAAAGGTTTGTCAAGTTTCACTTTGGAACAGGTGGGTACGTCCACATTCGCAAAGCAGCGGAAGCAACAGCCGAGCTCACACACAGCTGCTGCAGTAAGCAGACAACACGTTTTCAGAATCCACTACAAAAGTCTAAAAACTTTTGGCCGCCACTGTATGTCATTGAGGCTGAGCCACACACACACAAGGCTAGAAAATAGATGTGTCTTTGTGGGATGCGCTATTGGTCGAACAAATCCATCCAGAAAGTGTCTGAATGGTAGTCTCGCTGCAGATCACAGGTGTTCTATTTGTATTTTTTCCAAGACATTTCTGGCGATCTCACAGTGAAGCTGCTTGAACTCAGTGAGTGTGATATCAGCTGAAACATTTTCGAAAAAATATAAATAGACCGCTTGTGATCTGCAGCGAAACGTGCTTTGCCATTCAGGAAAACTTTTGGATGGATTCTTGTATAGTCATTGTGGGACCAATACCAACCAGATGATAGTGCATTGCCAAACACAGCTAAGATGATGCTGTCAAATCGCATGATTTTACTGAATGTGGTATTAAAGGGCTCGGGACACACAACCGCAGGAAAGATGTAGCAGGGCAGAATGTTGTACACCGTTGGAAAGTATTTTGATGGTACATCTGATGCACAAATTTTCAGTTCCTTGGATATATTCTCTATCCCGTGTTGGAGGGACTTTTCATTCCCGGAAAAACGAGTTTTTCCAAAATTTGGAACGACCGGCAATTATCCTATCGTATTTTCACTCTGCAACACAAAGTTCTCGAAAAAGGTGGCCGATTTTGGAACGTTTGCGCACCATCCCCGAGTGAAGAACTGCTTTGAGCCACTGAAGTTATCATGATTGGTTAACCAGATGCTGTTGTGATCCTATGCATATATTCTTTGACGTCCAGCTCATTTGGGGCTTCTGTGCCGGAAGCTCCATATTTTGGAAAAATTTACTTTTTTTGGGGGAACGAAAATTATTCCTTCCGCCAAGAAATAGCGAAACTCCAAATTTGCGCATGAGATGTACCATCAGAGTGCTTTCCAGCGGTGTATGATCTGCCCTGCTAGAATACCTTTCCTGTGGTTGTGCGTCCCGACAGGTGGTGCCCGGACGGTCCCGAGCCCCTTAAGCGTAGTCTGGCCCTAGGGTGCAACATAATGAGAGCAAAAACACACAGACAGCTGTCTGTCCCATAAAGTTTAAAAATCAATCAGAATCACACATCAACCAGTGGACTGGGGTCAGTCGGTAACGGGCCTGTCTGACTCTGACGTGCCACACTTGTTGCGGCACTTGCTGAATTTCATGTGACAGATTGTTTGCCTATCACAGCTCTTGTTTGTTGTAACCCGACATATTTACAACTTTACCTTGGCTTTGATACAAAGTTTTTATACATAAGAATAACATCTATAGCGCCCTGGGAACAACTTGGCCGTTAAAGCCAGTCGAAAAAAGCGAAAGACGCAAAGGCGCCTGCACATGAAAAACCCCATTTTTCGGAAAGCTCAGTCACTGCTCGAATATGGTGTTTAGTTTCTGTCGGCTGCTCAACAATCATGGAATCAAACTCTGCGTGCTTGTGCTAGTTGCAATGCAGCTTCTACTTTGGCAACGTCAAACCGTTGTTAATGGTGTAAACGAGTACTTATTAAAACATTTCAACCATTCTTTTAATAATAAATTGTTGGATTCCGACACTTTTACTGACACTAAAACACTTGAGCCCGTGGAGAGGCCAGCCTTTTTTCGATTCCCACTCCACTCTAATGCCTGCCAGCTAACAGAGGCCGAAGGACGACCGAAACTCATTGTTTTCGTGTTCTCAGGTTAGTCGACCCGGGCGCGAATAAGCAGATGGGTTTGGTTCTGGAATTCTGGTGTGGTCCTGCTAAAACGTGAACCCTTGGTATATAATGTGCAATGAATTTATTGTGTTCGCCCAAACTGAAATTAACTGCGTTTCTAAAACGATTGCAATGACGGAATAAATGCAAGCCTTGTCTGGCCACAGGCCGCACCGTTAACAATCGGGCGTACCGCGACATCATTCGGAAAACGTGGGCAGCGAACGCGAAACAGCTTCAGGTAAATGATCATTTACGTTCGTACATTGATGTTTCTCACCTGACCAATAATTATGGGCGACGTACACGAATAGGTGGAGTGGAGAGAGCCGAGTGGAAAGTTGGATGGGAAGTTTAATGAAAGTGGAAAGTTCTGTGGAATGGCTACGGTAGCGTCGAAACATTGCACACGTTATGGCGTGTGTGTATTTGTGTGTGGGCAAAATGTGTTCGGCTGGTGAGCATGGGTGGGAGGTGTGGCGTTTCCAATGTTTTTGTGTGGCAAAATGGAACGCGAGCGTTCGACTCAACCTTCCACTGAATATTCCACTCAAGTTTTTTACTGTAAATTCTACTCAACTTTCCACCCATCTTTCCACACAAAACTCTACTCCACCGTTTCGTGTGAATATCAGCCTATCGCAGAGGGCCAGGCAACCAAGCTCTATAATGCTGAAAGTGATACAGTCTTCCTGTTTCTCGGGGGATAATTAAATGATCCCTGGGAGTGGTTGTCAGTTGGCAGTTTGCCAAAAAAAACATGACCCAATTATTTTGTGGCAGGTGCGCGTTGAATTCGTTGTCGGCCAGCCGCACGTTGATCTGGCCGTTGTGCACGCGAACGCGGCCAAACACGCCGATTTCGTCGAATTGGAAGATGAACATCGACAATTTGACGATCTGTTGCAGCTCAACATTATGGAACAGTTTATTATTCGAGTTTTTGTAGAAAAAGTTTATAAAATTTTGAAATTGAAATCAAACGCTGCGCGTTGAATTTGATTGCAGTCAGCCCAAACGCGAGCATCTCATTCTGAAATGGTGGGGTTCGATGGAATACTACGCAACGCGATGCCAGAACGTAGAGTACATGGCCAGTGTTGATGAAGATACGGTAATCCAGGCTTAATATTAAAATCAGTACTTAGTAGCTGTAAATAAATACTTTAACCGGCGATCATTACCGACAAAGCACATTTTGGATGGAATTTTCGAAACTGTAAACTAAAGTTGGGTGCAAACGTCCATGTAAAGTTCAGTTGAAAGCTTGGTGCAAGAATGTTCGGTGTTCTGGAAATTTCCTGCAAACAACTACACCGAGCGTTATGCCTGATTCGCACAAGGTGAATATTCCAGGTTCTGTTCCTTGATCGAATGATGTCGTACATCAACAAGCACCAGTCTGTCATCACCGGGATGATAAAAGTGTGCGCCACGTTTTTTGCAAACAATTCCACGCGTGCGTCCTTTTACTTTGCGAATTATTTTGTCAACTCAGATTTCTAAAAAATATTATAATGTTATTATTGACATCTTATATCCTGGTCATCCAGCCGTATTTCGATCCCCCACCAACAAGTACTACGTGTCGGACGAGCAATGGCCGCTGGCAAAATTCGGCGAATATTGCAGTGGCAACTTTCAGATGGTGACGCCACAAGTGAGTGAATGGAATGGTTTCTTGTGTGTTCTGCCGACTCTTGATGAAGTGCAGATGGTTTTGACGTGTACACCAGGTTCTCTTGCGCTGCGGTGTTGTGTTCATGTACTGTATATATGTACCATCCGCTCATCAGATCAACTGAGGTCACATGCATAGAAACCGTCGAGGCGAAAAATTAGAATAACCTCGTCAAAAATGTGTCACCCATATCCTTTTTGCGATTTTAGGAGTGTGCGATTCAGCATATAGTGTCATTGGGGTTTCCAATGTGCTAACTCATCTGTAGCAACCACCTTTCAACCACCTCTCCCATCTGTTCTGGCGTTTGTGATGCCAGTCAATCCGCTAACCAAAATAAAAAAAACAATAAACTCAAGCCACTTCATTCACCATTTGCTATCCGCAGTCCGCGTCGGCCATCAGTGCCACCATCCCCACCCTTGGTGTCGACTACATCACCTCGTTTCGCGTTCGCGACATCGTCACAGGAATCGTCGACGAAATAGCTGGGGTCACCAAAATGGGATCGATGGGGTATCCGAAACGAAGACTGCCGGTGAGCATGTATTAGAGCGGTTTGGGTTAGCTTTGGGATAGGCTGCCACTGAGGTTTACTTTATTGTTCATGAGGGACGGGCGAACACCGAAGCGCTTGCAAGAAAGTGATTTGCTTTTGGTATTGATATCATCAACATGTTACCGATTTTGACGTCAAAGAGGTGGAATGTTCCGTGTTTGTGTGTGTAAATTCGCGGCCACAAAAACAAACCGAATAGGTTCACACACATTTGACACATTTAACCTCACGAATCACCACATATTGTTTGGAAAGACAGTGCCTTTTTCCACTTAAAGCGCTCCCCAATGGCGACCGGGGGTTCGGAGTCCTTAAATGGAAAACATCGATAAGTGCAAAAGGTCCCAGTAGTATTTCAGGCGCCATTCAACATTTGGGCCTATTTGCCGTACAAGGACGCATGCGACCCCGGTTACATGGGTCAGCATGGAATGCGACCGATGAGCAGAATGAGCTATGTTTGGCGGTTGAAGAACAAATGTTGCGCCGAACCGAACAGTGTGCAGGGAGTGTGCCATGAACATGCGACCGTGACCAGAGTGCCGCCACAAGAATAACTGGCGAGCAAAACAACTGTTGTATTGTTGACCTGGATCACTTCAACTTTCAATTGACGACACCAAATAATTCTTTCGTTGTTGCGTGTTTTGCAATCTCAATTTGTTTTTTTTGTTGTTGTTTTGTATGACATACAGTATCTATCGCCCTCGTTGCGAGAGAGAGACCTCATATACGCGAGTCTGTTGTGCGAAATATAAGTCCTATGTTCATCAAAGTTAAAACGTGAAAACAATAGCATAGACGAAATGGCACCCAAATAGTTATCCACATCCATAAGTCCGGAATAGAAGCCTAATGAACTAAAGCATATGAAATTCGCGTGGATTTCGATTAAATTAGCCCATCTTTTTCGTTATTTCATTTTGTCTTCAAGTTTCCTCAAAAAAGGAGCTTCTATTATTCCCGCATAGCGTTTTCAAGATTTAAATTCCAGAAGCACCAAATACACACTAACAAGATACGAAAATAAAAACTAAACGAAAGCGAAATCTTGTCTATGTACAGCTGCCAGTAAACCCCAACCAATGGCACCTATTGTACCGGAGAATGCCAAATGAATCCCCCCAAGTACATAGTTCCCCACTGGGGGCTTATTCGGAAATTTTTTGTATTAGACGTCGCCCCTGCCATGATGTTGGCTCAAAGAAAATACCGCTCGATATTCTTTCCGCTAAGCTATTATATCTCCGATATTTTTATTTTTCGATGAAGACCACACAGACGGCTGGACAGTCTGTGAAAAGCGCACAAATGTTATCCGAAAACGCCGCGGCAGAAACAATCTCACGATCTAAAGTGCTTGTTGATCAGGTTCAAGCTTATACATGTGTATAAGTAATCATTCTGCATGTATCTTGATTCCCGCAGACCCACTTTTAGTTCGGCATGCGCAGCTTTGTTTTGAAAAAAAAACAACGGTAAAGGGCATACCGATGCCAGAGCAAGAGCGCAGAATTGCAAAACAAATCTCGCTCGAGCGCCAGAATGTTGGCTGAATCTGGCGCATTTGAACGGCTGTAGCTATTTGTAAGCGTCCGAATTGAGAAATTATTTTCATCACAGTTTGTTGTTTGATCAATACCCACCTATGGTAGCTTAAATTAACGGAACCTCCGTTAATTCTTTCATATTCGCATATGCGCGCAAACTTTTGTCGCTTGCTTCGCATTTACTGTCCATCGAATTTTGAATATGTCGTTTTAGTTTCGGCCTGTTAGAGTGTGATCACTACAATAGCAATATTCAATTCTAAGATTCTGTACCCATTTCAAGTGCTCAAGACTAAAAATCCCATGAAACTGCAACGATTCGGCATTCATTTTTTAGGTCGCGCGAAGTACATGATTCAAACATTTTTGACGCAATAATGTTCGAAATTGTTGTATTCGCTTTATTGTTGGCGGGCGGGGTAAGTTTGTGGTTGGCATTCGCTTCTCAAAATTCGCAATAATGGTCGTGTTTCACCAAATAAGGACATGAGCCAAACAGGAATGCTGGCAGTTCAACGATGAAGCGCTGTGTGAATACCCACCCCCAGAACCATGTGAAGATCGAGACATCGCAATTGAACAATTCGAAAAAGTGATGCAGCATTACTCGGAGAGCAGTACTTGGAAGTTAATTACTTGATTTTTTTTGTTCTCAAGTCTAATATATGATTTTAAGAAGCACTCAGCGATGCTTAGCAAGCTGCGTTTTTCCCGACACATTGGTATTTAGGCTGGTATTCACGAAACAATGGAGTGGAGAGTTGAGTGGAAAGTTGAACTGAAAGTTGTGTGGAACGGTCAGTGGAAAAGTTCCGGTGAAAACCTCTCCGACTCAACTTTCCACTCTACTCAACGAGTTCAGTGAACTTTGTCACTCAAACTGGTTTTCAACCGAACTTTTTCCACTGACCGTTCCACTCAACTTTCAACTTAACTTTTCACGCAACTCTCCACTCCACCGCTTCGTGAATACCAGCCTTGCTTTAGTCACAAACTTAAGAAAGCTGTCAACATGCATTATGCGGCTTCAACGTTCATTCTTCGCCACAATCAGATTTGACGCTGTCTCAGAAATCTGTCTCCAGGCAGAAACAAGACCTGTGCAAGAAACTGCGCGCTTGGTTCAACATCAAAATGTCTGCTTTAGGGCGCGGCCATGCAAACGCGGGCGCGGGTCGCGGGTCAGAAAAATATTCTATGTCCTCGACCCGCTCCGCGTTTGCATGGCCGCACTTGCGGGCGCGGGTCGCGGGTCAGAAAAATATTCTATGTCTCAGACCCGCGCCCGCGTTTGCATGGCCGCACTTGCGGGCGCGGGTCGCGGGTCACTCGAAACATTTCTTTGGCTGGGCTTGTAGCGCGCGAAAACCACAGTTTTAAAGCAGACGAACTGTTTAGTCTAGTCGCCACAATAAATTCTGTTCTTTAGTGCAGTGCATTATGCCGGCTGTTGGCTAGAGAGTGATGTTTAAGCCTTCCCTGTTGCCTGCCACCAATATCATGAAACATTCCCACGTGCGCGTGTTCTTATTGTGTGTGTTTTGCTGTGATACGTGTCAGTCGGGCTGTGGTTGGTTTGTGAGCTGGCATATTTACGTGGCTGTTGGAGATAACGTGTTGTTTAGTGAACGTCGTGACCTTGAATGTTTCAAGGTCTGCTTGTCGCGCTCGAACAATTCGTTGAAATTCGAAATCTAAAGAAAAGCGAAATTCCATAGTTAGTGGTGTTGCACGTTTCATGCGAAACATTCATTCGCCTTGACACCTTTTTGATCAAGCAGTTTGCCTGAATGCGCAGGTATAAATTGGGCTGGTCCGCCGCACACTTTGTTCCCGGATGTTCTTCTTAAAGTGCATCTCCTGGTCGCATGCTGCAGATTGGGTTCTTGGTGCGTGAGAGTTTAATAACGCCCTGAACAATATTCAAATGCGTGCAAAGTTTGAAGGCGGTTTGAAATGCGAAAGGCCCCCTTTAAAACTCTACAGTTTTCGCGCGCTACAAGCCCAGCCAAAGAAATGTTTCGACTGACCCGCGACTCGCGCCCGCAAGTGCGGCCATGCAAACGCGGGCGCGGGTCTGGGACATAGAATATTTTTCTGACCCGCGACCCGCGCCCGCAAGTGCGGCCATGCAAACGCGGGCGCGGGTCTGGGACATAGAATATTTTTCTGACCCGCGACCCGCGCCCGCAAGTGCGGCCATGCAAACGCGGAGCGGGTCTAAAACATAGAATATTTTTCTGACCCGCGACCCGCGCCCGCGTTTGCATGGCCGCGCCCTTATACGGTAATTGGCAGTGCGTATGGACGCGGGACAGTGCGTCCGCAATGGGCCTGCAGACCGGCGGAATGATCAAGTTCTTTGTGCCGAATAAGGAGGGAAACGAAACGGTCACAATTTTTGTTGCAAGAGGTACTATACGTTTTGTGCAGGCTCGTGCTAAAAGGTCCCAAATTGTGCAGTGCCCCTTCAGGTACTTTGGTAGGATTCCAAGGGTGCATCCAGGGGGGCACAGGGGCCGTGGTCCCACTTTGGTCCATTTGGTACCTGAAGGGGGCACCGTTTCGGATGGATGAAGGAAAAAGCAGGACCCCTAAGTCGCACGATTTTCACTCTCATACACTTCAAAAGCCCATCAATTTTCAATGAAATTTGGCTTTCGCGTGCACGTGCGTAAAAAGTGCCAAAATTTCGCGCGCTTCGTGCGCATTGTCACATTTTTATATAATATTTGGTATAAATGCGCTCAATTCTAATCAAGCACTTCATAAAAATCACTTTTCGAAAATGGAACAAGCACTTATAAAATTGAGTTTTTTGGATTTGGCTCCTTTCTTGGCCAAAAGCTGGATCCGCCACTGTCGAATTCTATCGCCTGATGGTCGCCGGATTCCATTTGACGTTGTCTTCACCTGCTTCCAATATTCACAGACATCGGTTCGTGTCCGGGCGAGATCGGAGAAGAGCTCGAACTCTTGGATGAGGCATATGCCGAACTGGGCATCAGCTCCGAAGAAGCAGACCAGAAACGAGTGACTGACGAGATGTGGAAGTGGGCACTGGGCGACTTGAACGACTAAAACACACGTGTGTGCCGTTTGAGAAAAAAACGCCATGCATGAAGTCCGTATATTTTCGTGATCCGTACGATCCACATAATCCTCTTGTCACAGTCCTCTCCTGTTCTGATCCTCCACTGTTTGTCCATCGTCCCGGTTCATACTAACGTTCGTACTCAAACCCCACGCGTAGCCACAAGTGAACGTACAGAAGGAATGTATTGCACCCTGCCTGACATATGTCGAGTTGGTATAAGCCCCGTAGCGTCCCAATTCCGACACATATACAAGTAAATATGCATTCCATAGGCTGATTGAATCCCAAAGCTACCGTCGTGCTATCACCGTATACTGTATGTATGTATACCTGAAGTGGTATTGCCTGATGAAATTGAAGGGTAAAACTCTTTGGAAACGCTCCATATTTGGCATGTTCTGTGTGCAAAAGAGGCCCGACCGGATGCGGTACTGTCTGGAACAAGTGCAGAAATGTTATCCGAGAAATTTTGGCACAAACAATCTCACGATCACAATCAGTGATTCTTAATCACACATTCATGGGTACACATTGGGAAACCACGCCAACACAATCTGATGCACTCCACGCGTGTTTTGATTCTTCCAGTCACACTTTAGCCCGGTGTGCAAAACTTTGTTTTGGAAAAACTGAACAAAAGCATGGCAAACCTACGCCGGAAAACGAGCAGAAGCACATAATAGTAAAAAATAAACAGAACTTTGGCCCCTGGTATATTTTACTTTGATGTCTATGGCGGGGTTTGAGAGTGGAGTGAAATCGATTCCATTAGTTTGTTTTTTCGATCGATCCACCGCGCATCTGTGCACCAAATGTTTGCCATCATTAATTCCGATGAGCAACCCATGAGTGGATACGCCCATTTCAAGTGCCCAATAGTCGAAAAATAATTTGAATAAAATGCAACGACTTCACGTTGGGAAAGACATTTTAAGCCAAAACTAGACTTTCAAACAATTTACTCGTCGTAATGTTCCAAATCGTTGCCGTATTTATTTCTCTATTGCTGACCGGGGGCGTAAGTTTCTATTTGACATGTTTGCTTCTCAGATCAACTTGAACGTTGTGACAAATAAAAATGCCCCAATCTGAACAGGAATGTCGAAAATTTGACAACGATGCAGGGCTGTGCCCAAGATGGCTGAAACATCGGGAAGGATGTGTCAAGCATGTATTCGTAGCGGAACAACAATTCGAGAAAGTCATGCAGACCTATTCGGAGAGCACTACTTGGCCGTAAATTAATTGGATTATTTATTAGGTTTTCCAGAGTTAAATAGTTGTTAGCACTTCCAGCGTTCGCTCTTGCTGCATTGCTACATATTTGTTCAATTCTGAAGCATATAGCGTGCGATTCTCACTTACAATATGCATTAGAGACTTTGTGGATTGGCGCACATTCGGTTATGCGGACTTTATGTTAACTTCAGGGAGAAGCAAGAACTGTGCAGGAAACTGCAACTTTGGATGAACATCAAAATGCCGGCCATTTACGCCACCTGGCACTGTACGTGGACTCGCGACGGGGCTTCAGCGCTGAATCTGCCCGCCGGCGATCGGATGAGGTTCTTTGTGCCGAACAAAGCGGGCAACGAGACCGTCACATTGTTTAATGCCAAAGATACGTTCGATTGCTTAGCGTGCGTTATCACTCAAAATTCAATTCAAGCTCTCAGAAAACTGGAAACATAAATCCATAGAGCGCCGGTGTGCCGGTCATGTCCATTTTTAGATGCTGGCACTTGTGAACATACATACATGTATGTCTTCTCCCACAATTGGGGCCGTTGCTTTTGGGGCCCGGTCAATTAGGGCCCAAGCAGATGGTCCATTTTCAAGGTTATGCTTAGCTAAGGTTGCAGTCACTCCTATCAACACCACTTAGTGCAAATGGCCGTTTCGACCTGTTTTCACAGACGGGCTAGGTGCCATTCCTCGTCAGTGCGAACAACTCTGGCCAACCTTAAGGCTACGCCTGAGAATAGGCCTAGGCCTAATTCTAATCATGAGGCCTCTCTGGTCGAGCCCCAATTATTTTCGGGCCCCATTTGACCTGGCAAAATTGTCAGAGAAGAGGACATCTGACTCAGTATGGCGACACGACGTATGTAGGTAGGATTAAAACCACCACAGCAGTTCTAAAAATTGTATGGCTGCCTTCACAATGCATGCGAGTTTGCGATTTTGTGAGTTTGCGATTTTGCGAGTTGCGAGTTTGCGAGCCAGAATTTCGACTCGCATTTGTGTTCACAACGCAAATTTACAACTCGCATGCGAGCTCGCAAACTCGCAGCTCGCAAAATCGCAAACTCGCGTTTGTGTTCACAATGCACGCGCGCGAGTCAGTTATCGCAAGATCTTCTCATCCAATACTTCAGAACTTCTAGTCATCTTTCAAATCAATGAATTTAACTTGTGTGCAAAGCAAACATTCCGCTTGAACATAATTTCCCTTCAGACTAACTAACTTGCACGTTTTTTTGTGTTGGCAATAGTTATGGATAAAGCCAGCAAACTCGTAGTGATAAAACATAATGTAACACCGGTTAAAATTGACTAGGTTCAATTTTAGAAATAAAGCACATCGAAATAATTGTGTTTTCTTGCTAAAGGAAGCACGCGCGCAGCAAACTCGCGTCCAAAATTAGAACCAATCCTAATCGGCCTTTTGCGAGTTTGCGAGCCGAAAACTCGCAAAATCGCAAACTCGCAAATGCATTGTGAACAGAAATGCGAATAGCGGCGATATAACTGACTGCAGCGATCTTTCTTGCATCCCCGTTGGTGAAAAACTTTTTTCTGAGCTTTAACAAATAAGCGCCTAGTTACATTTCGTGCCTCTCTCCACTTGGTTCGTAGTTGATTGACTAAACAATTAAGAGCGCGGGGGAATAGTAACAGATAGGTGTCAATGGAATAGGGTTCACAAATCGAAAAAAATGGATTTCGCTCATATTGCACAAAAAGTTGACTACTACACTTACTAAGACACATACAAAATTTTGGTTCCAAAATCCAAAGCATTAGATAGTTATGGGCGCATTTAAGTGGGCAGGTCGAAGATTTCTTGAAATTCCAAAAATGTACCAAGTTTATGTTGATGAGGCTGTCATTTGTTTTAGATCGGGTGCTATTTAATGAAAATCACACATAATAGTCAATTTGTTATCTACTTTTCAACCATGTAAAAATAAAGGCAAAAATTCGCTGAATTTTCTCTTCCGTTGAATTTTTCAAAAATCAGCTCTGAAATTTAATGCATATCAAAAACAACCAATTTTAAAAAAGTCCTCACCGACGAATTCTTTCTATTTGGTCTCAAAATGTGCGCCATAAAATTCTGATATTGGTTTATAAATCTGGTTTGTGACAAATTTGAATATCTCCTTAAAAGTTTAGATAAAGAACATTTTTTTGTTATTTTTCTCGCTTTTTTGTCTTTTTCTTTGCACGGATTCACATTGGAGAAACGACCGATATGGGTGTCACGAACGGCAACAAGATGCTTGTCAATGTAGTCTGAAGGTAAACAGCTTGTTCATGACACATGACATGCTATCAAAATGGATACAAGTTCAGAAATGCAAGCTATTTGGCACCGGCCGTGATTGGCAATAATGATTTTTCAAGTGGCCGACAATTCGCTATGCATCACACGAGGTGAGCAACAAGCAACGACAACAACACATTATATACTGTAAGCAGTCAACACACACATTATAGCTGCAACACAACACGTTTTATGTAAACGGCAGAACACACATGCGCACGCGCAATTACATTTATGTAACACATTAAGGCAAGCCAGCGGTTGGATTGCATAGCGCAATCGGTTAGGCGCAGCATTGAGCATGCGTGCGTGTGTCTGTCGCGCAGGTTCAAACCCTGTAGCGTGTGTTTTTTTGCGTCGCGGGTTTTGGGTGAACGTTTTAAGGCCACTTTATACTTCGTGTAATCGTAGGGCGAGGCGGCACTCCACACGGCTTCCCCACCCAACGATACGGCCTTGCACGACACGGGAAGGCCCGACCGGCGTGACTGACGACGGGGCGCGGCCACCTAAGCCTCAAACACGGTCGAATGCACAAAACACTCAAAATCCAAACCTCAACAAAAGGCCCCGCCGAGTGACGCGCGGTCCACTCCGGGGTTGCGATTCACGCCTTTCACGTCCACAGATCGATCCCACTTGTCAGTTCTCGATATCACGTTTATCAATACGGGGAGGACTTTGTTCAAGCCGGCCACATTCGTCTCGTTGCGATACAAAGAACAAAAAACGCTGTATCGGGCGACGGTGTTCGAAAATGAGGTGGTGATTCATGTTTGATTGTGTCAATGTGTCCCCCAATTTTTTCACAACTTTTCATTGGTGTTCTCGGTGCACAACAGCACCAGGAAAGGCATTTTCCAGGCTTGCCTAAAATTACGGGCCGAAACGGCCTTCTATTTTTTAATTGTTCTTTCTCTTTCTTTGCGTTTGTCGCGGGAGAGAACATCCGCGACAGACGCAACAACGCAACAGCCAGAAACACTGCGCAACAAACGACAACCGACACACAGTATCGCAATGTTCTTTGTTGCGGCTTGTTCTGGGTGACATTTTGTTCTTTGTATCTCAACGAGACGAAGTATAAAGTGGCCTTTACCATTATTACTTTTTATTTCGTAACTTGATGCAATGCAAAAACATTTAGAAATAGGCAAGAGTTGAAACAAAACGAATAGCCATTCACAGATTTGCTGCATTTTCCTAACAAACGGTTGCCTGGAAAAGCACATAAATTGAAAGCACTCTCGTGGTATTTACAGTTAAGAAACACATATGTAGGTTTCAGCAGCATACACATCAGAACTAATATTTGGCAATCACATACATCAATTTTTACATATTCCATCATTCAATTGAGCTGCGTACCACGATACAACAAGAAAGAAAATAAAACGACGAAATTTTTTTGCTTCATACTAACATAAATTGCCGACAATATTCAAATTTGTCACAAACCAGATTTGTACGCCAATACCAGAATTTTATGGCGCAAATTTTGAGACCCAATAGAAAGAATTCGTCGGTGAGGACTTTTTTAAAATTGGGTGTTTCTGAGAAGCACTCGTTTTTTTGACATTTTTAAAAAAATGCAATGGAAGAGAAAACATCCAATACATGCAACTATTTTTGCGCAGCTGAAAAGCGGACAAAAAACTGCTATGAGTTTGCAAATTTCAGCACCGAATGTAGTTTATCGGCTGAGATCCAATTGGATTGACATTTATTTTTTCAGCATTTTTCATTTTTACAATTTCCCAAAAAATCCAAACGGAGCACCTTTAAATTGAAATTACTGAAAGTATACTTAAATTTGGAATGCCAAACTTGGTGAGCATTCCTAAATATGTTGTGGCATTGATTTCCCATCAAAAAAACCATATCCAAAATTTCAGTTTTGTGAACCGTACTTTGCGATTCTTACCACCCCACGCTCTTAACCGCAATAGAATTTTTTCTTGATTGGTTACAATTTTATCCTTGTTTGTTCTGCATTCCATTACACCTTTCTTTCAACAGTACGGATCCAACAGTGCGGATCCAATACTGTTCCTGTTCCACGTATGTATTTCGGAAATGAAAGAAAGAGAAACGCACGTATTTAGTTAAACCACGCTCTCCACCTCGGTGCGCAAATTCCCTTTTCACTCCCAAAACATTTGTGTGTTGAACAACGTTGCTGTTCGCGTAAGCACGCAACAAATTGAGGTCAGCCAGCTGGAACTTGTCATCATCTCTCTCCGCCTAATCTCTTTCTTTTGCTCTTCGAAACCGTGTAACCGAAGCATTTTTAAATCTAGCCAAGCAAGCTTTAAAAAAGAGTCGTCTCATGAGCTCGTGGTTGGACTATACGGCATACTCGTGTAGGGTTAAATGCTCAAAACCAAAAGCGTGTTATATTTCTGTGTTCACAGGTGTTTTACTATGAGTGCACCACAAGCGTTGAAGATCAGCGCCAAGTGTTGAGGAAAGCCTATAAAGGATTGGACATTAGCGCTGAAGAGGCCGCGCAGACTCGCTTGGATGAAGACTTGGGCGAATCATTTCCCTTCTATTATTAGAGACTTCATTGGAGCTGGATACAAAAAAACACGGTGACAAATTGTTTCATTATTTTTTTAGTGATGGCAGCTATCCGCCTCATGGCGATAGGTGTTTTGGTCCACAATCTGCCCTTGGTTTCCTTTGTACTGTATGTAAGTTCATTGTAAGTGTAACAAACAACCTTTTTTTGCTGACCGAAAACGTTGGTTCGGGATAACGTCATTATAAAGAGGGTAGACTGCAGTCGTCTCATTATCGGTACCGTAGTTACAACTGAGGAACAACTTGACCCGCATACCTACAGTAGTATTCCACCAAACCACACAAAATTTTTATTGAATGGTAAAATTTGAGAGGAAATCCACGGAAGCCAACACACAGTAAGCATAGCATCGAATTTCGATTTTGTCTGACGCGGTGCGTATGGCGCTCCCCGCTTGACAGCAGTCTACAGCATTTTCCTGATAATTGTTGTTCACCAGCAATGATGCTTTTTTGTGTGTGCAATGCCAGAACATTCTGCGTCAAATGCACCCATGAACTCGAATGAAAACCAGAATCTTGTGGCCAGCAACAGTAACTATGCATGATAAAGTAATCAACAGATGAACGAGAGAAAACAGCTATACAAGCATAAGCGCTCAATGTGCACTTTGACAAGCAGGTACAGTATACGTGTACATAATACAACTGTAAGGTGAATCTAAGAGGGACGTACATAAATACTTGTACCAAAACCTGGACAAGAGGTCGTAGCACCTGCTAGGTAAACTTGCTAAACCGATAATTACAAGCGCCGAGGAACTGACATTTTCTTCAGAGCAGCTGAGGATACCATTTTTTGATGAAGACATCTAAAAATATTACCAAAAGCAAAGGTTGCTTCCCAGTCGAAAGAGACAATAATATGCAGCTGATTCATTGCTTTGCAACCCTCACGTTCTCCGATTTTGGACACACGAACTCATTTCTTCAGTAATATTACTGGCATTGTGGATTTCCCGCCGACAAGTAGTCAAAATACAAATAATGTCGACAGCAAATCATATATTTTATTTGGCGTGTCGTACATTGACCTATGCCGTATCCACCGTAACCGTCCCAATCTATATCCTATTCACGATCCTAATGTTTCGCTACCGTAATACCGAACCATTCAACAGTTCATTCTACAAGATTCTACGCGTCGTCGGTTTCGTCGACATAGTTTTGATCGTGGACACGCTTTTCGGCGTCTACATTCTGGCCGATTTCTGGTACCTTTTCCCCCGATGGCTCTACATCGAGTTCGATCACATCCTGGCGCCCCTGTTCACGTACATCAACATAGTGTCGGTCACAATGGGCACTTGGTTGGTGATTGTGCTGTCGATGAACCGATTCACCGCTGTCACGTGGCCGATCAAGCACAAATCGGTGGGTGTTCGTTTTTAATTGATAAATTATTTATTTGACTTTATCTAAATAATAGACGTGATGCGATAAATCAAACCTGGTGAACGGAACGGATCGCACCTGATTTGGCCACGTGTGATTTCTGCATTGAAAATCCAGAGGCTTAATGGAGTCACTGATTTCGACATGCATAAAAGTTGTTTCCAAACCAAAAACTTTGACACGCCTCGACCAATATTTTTCAGTTCTGGGAGCAGCACTGGAAGAAATTCGTCGCCTGCTGTTTTGTGGGGCCGTTGTGCATTTGGTCACCGGTGTACTGGGGAATTGAAATGAGGTCAGCATATGGTGGCTGATTTGCGCAAAATTGCTCAAGTCCAAGGAATTCGGACCCAACCAATTTTCGCCTCACGTCTTGGAATGAATGCAGTTGAACGCAATTTTAGTCCCGGTTTCGGTCGAAACTTTATCCGGACGGATGTTTCAGCGATCATTCGTCGTACAATTATATTGCACATGGGATTCAAGAGAGAAACCAGACATTGGCTGAGAAAAAACCAAACCGAACAAATAATCGAACTCTCTCACACTTCCGGGGGATCGAAAACTAAAAGAAGCATTTAAGTGAAGCATATTTTATCCTGCGAATTTTAGAGGAGTCATGCGTCCAAAATAGGCCCCGGATTCGAATTTCTTAAAAATACACCCTTTTTGGACCTTGCAGTCATCAAACTCCTCTTCCAACCCATTTTATTCATGTTAGTTAGATCGACTTGCTTAGGTACACACCAAATCATTTGTTGAGTTGCAGCTGCAGAATTCTTTTAAATTTTATTTAGGACATTTTTGTTAGGTATTTTTTGCACAGCTCCTCTTGTAAATGCTCCCACCGATAGAATTGCAGCTACACGATTCCCGGGCGAGAGCCGCTAAACGCTAGCGATCCGTCCATGCAAGCCTACCCCCCAAACACGACTAATGTGCGTCACCACTATCATCAACGAGGGCAGATGTTGGCTGTCTACGCCGTGGGAGGACTATTCTCGCTCATCTATGCGCTCGTCCTAATTGCCATTTATGGCACGGTATTGTGGAAAACGGTTAGCCCCCGATGCGGTATCGCAGCGCAGAATTTTGTGTGGGCCAGCTATGTAGGTGCACAATGTTCCTTAGGCTGTAATCAGACAAATGCTGAAGTGTACATTTCCGCATTCCGCACTCTGAGTTCATCTGATCACCTTTGCAGAAATTCAAGTTTCTGCAAGTAATTTTATGCTTTGGTTAAACATCTCGGTTGCTGTTGGCGTTAACGCACAACATTAATGTCTCAAATTTTGAGGCAGTCTCAAATTTTGACACACACACACACACACACACACACACACACACACACACACACACACACACACACACACACACACACACACACACACACACACACACACACACACACACACACACACACACACACACACACACACACACACACACACACACACACACACACACACACACACACACACACACACACACACACACACACACACACACACACACACACACACACACACACACACACACACACACACACACACACACACACACACACACACACACACACACACACACACACACACACACACACACACACACACACACACACACACACACACACACACACACACACACACACACACACACACACAGAACAACCATTCGCAATTGGAAATAATCATTCATCCCAGATCAAACAACCAAGTTCGGCCACTGATGTGCTGCAATGGCGTTTCACGGTCTTGGGTTTCGTTCTTAGCATTCCCTCCATCGGAAGCGCATTGATTCTGTTGACCAGCCTGGTGTTCTCAATTGATCGGAACTACACAAAGCTGATCTACAGTATCCAGGTAGAGGCTTAGTTCCATTAGCAGACACTTGCAATGTGAAAAATACAATTTCTATTTACCTGCCGTTTGGCAATTGACAATTTTGATTTCTTATTACATGGCATGCACTCTGCGTACATACCGTAGATGGAAATTGACCATTTGGTCGGGATGCCACTCTTGGTTTGTTTGCCAAAAGCAGCCTGTAAACTTTGATCCAGGTCACCATCACCGCATGTCAGAACCCGTACGTTGTCACGGCGTTGTCTCCGACCGTGCGCAAAAAGTGGCGTGAATTCTTTGGCTTTGCAACCAATACGGTTGCTCCAGTAGCAGCAACGAAAAAAGTCACTTGTGCGACCAAACCCGCGCCAGCAATATAGGGTTCCAAGTATATGCTAATCTGTTTTTGATCGCAATCTGACGTTAAAAATCCTATAAATGATACCTGTGCATAAATATCCTATGTATAGTCCATCCATCAGCTCATGGCACTTTTGCTTGGGAGGTTCAGGTTTCGTTGTGAAAAATTGTTCCTCCGCAAGGCAATGTCAGAGAAAACGGCGCACAAAAATAAAATAAAAATCGATTTCTCTTTCTTTTCTTCTTCGTACGCCAACCGGAACCGGAACAGCACTGGATCCTGTCAAGCTTTTCAGCTGACAAAAAGTGTCATGAGCTGATGGACGGACTATACCTCTTATAAAAATAATACCTGTGTATGTATGTGCATGGTGAATATTCTCTAGTGACCGAAAAAGGGCTTTTCTGATCATATGTTACAACATGCAAAGAGCTTTGCGTGGCCTGGTATTAGCGACTTATTATAACTGTACTGTATGAAATTGTACCCTCATTTTTCCCACACTTTTGTCGTCGTCCCTTTGTCATGTTAGTGTATTGTCCTGTACAAAAAGGAACAACTTGAACTGAAATTAATCCGATTTTTGTGTCTTTTCTGACACGACACGAAACCTTTAAGAATATAATCATCAGCATTTCTCTGAACATTTACTGATGTTAGACAATGTAGATTTATGACACACGTTTGAACCTTGAATAAACAAGGATTTTGATAATCACATGTGCAACAACGTTAGGAACAAACACGTGCAATTAAAATTGGTCTCATCGATTCACATACAGGCAAGACTTCAAGACGCTCTTATGTAAGTACATAACCCGTCATCATCTATTATCATTGTGGCTTCACACGATCACAGAACATATTGCATTACTTCAGCTGTACTTTACTTTCTACAGCAGTCAGTTTCACAAGTTTTGTCGTCCCGTTACCCGAGCCGGGGTGGTGCATCAGAACATCATCAGTCTCACGCCGGGCTGATATCATCGTTGTCGGGGTTGTTCGCTTCGAGACACGGTTCGACCACGAACAGCCACAGCAACTCAACCAAACCGATGATGCTGCCGCCCATGAAGAGGCCGAGCGAACCGCCGATGTCCGCTGGAACAAGGCACCAAAGACATTGACTGTCAAAGATGTCCCGTATGGTTGGCGACACTACATTGGCTAATTACCAATTCCTCCAAGTTTGCGCACAATAAAACTTCAATGAAAACATCCTCCAACGTGGAGGATCAGTGAAACAATGTCCGAATAAGCGATCCAGGTGGGAATTGAATCCAAGGAATCTGAAACCGTACGCTTTGCCAAGAATGCTACTAACAGAGCAGATGCCATTTGTTGTAGCTGATCTCCTGCGTTGTCGTCGATACGGACAGATCCTTGAAGAAGATGTTGACCGCGACAAAATTCTCCCTGAAATTGTGCAGATTCTTCTGGTTACCTACATACTACTATTCAATGCTCATTTCCGTGGCAGCCTTCGCTTCAATTAGGTTCCAAAGTCCTGGTATGATTTCAACGGAGGAGGTGGGCCAACGGCTCCTAGTCTGTGCAGTTTCGGAATGTGAGCCAAGACCACAATCGAGGGTTCGATGTTATTGTGTGTTAGCATAGCACTCTGCTCTTAACCAGAGACTTTCATTTCCTTGAATCGCCCTTATCTTTTGTAGGTGCACAGCTTTCATAGAGGTCTAGAATTATCAGAAAATTAACATTCTTGTTTTCACCAGTGCTGCTTCTCCAATGTCACGAAAGCAAGTCCTAATTTTAGGTTCCATGTGCAGGAACATCGCAGAAGGCAATCTATGTATACGTATGCTACCGTTCGATTTTCTTCGAGTCCTCAAAGTTCTCCATGAACTCCTTGTGTCGTTTCAACAGCTGCTCGTAGGCTCGTTCAAGTTCACTGGTCACATCGTAGAATTCATCCACCATTCGAGCAATGGCACGCGGCAGTTGGTTGTAACGACAGTCGATCAGCTGAGAGTGACGTTGCATTATTTCGTGGCAACAGAGGCCTGGCAAGTACTGACTGCGCTGCTCAGTTTGACCAAGGCCGCTTTGTGGAACACAAAAACGAACAACATTTCGCAATAGGTCTAGTCTGTTGTCCTGGCTGGACGCAATGGTCAGGTTCGTGCTACGTTTCGACTTGATCTCATGCCACATTTCGATCCCAACCGGAGTTTAGCTTCGTCTTGGAACGTTGTGTTCAAAATATTCTGTCTGAACTGAGTTTTCTCATGTGTCCATCAAGAACACAAGATCATCTTGAAGTTTGCGCATCAAAATCTCCTCATCGCACACTGTCACAGCACTCACCTCTTCAAAGAAGTGTTTCATTCTTGGTTTCTCGTCGATTTTCGCCAGATACAACAGCGTGGCCAGCGTCAGCCTATCTGGGTCATCGATCACTTTCTGCAGCTCGCTGCGCAGTCGATCCGTGTTCTCTCGGTTGAGCGTGATTTCAAATGCTTGTAGATCGTTCAGGGTTACCAGGTAGAAGTGCTGCAACGGTTGACTGTCTTGGCTGCATGTGTTCATAAGCATGTGTGGCCGCATGGACGAAAACCCAGCAGTGCTCTGGCGAAATGAAACGAAAAGTGGTCCAATGTGTTCGAAACTATGGACTTCACCCAAAAAAAATTGTGAAACGGGAAACAGACCGCTGATACACCATGTATACATGGTGAATATCCTCATTCAGACGTCTACCTTTCAATGTGGCATCAGTTTAGGTGAAATTAAGATCACATACACCGACCCACAAACCCACCTCTCTGATCTCCATATTCCAAAAGTCGGCCACTTCCTGTTTGAGCATGCTTTTCGCCCAGTCATGTCTGGTCAGGTTGCCGGCCTCGTACCAGTCCAACCATTCAATCACTTCATTGTAGACGAACAGATTCTTGGTTAGTCCCGTCATTATGATATTACCCGGTCCGGGATTGAACCCTTTCCACGCGTAGGTCATTGCGCGTACGATTATCCGCAGCAGTTTCTCGTGATCGATGTTGGCACTCTGAATGAGCAGAAACATCCATGTTTACTTGTTGGTGCATTCGCACTGACGAGGACCTTTGGTGTGCAATGCTCGTATGCGAAAATAGGTCAGGTCAAATCTGGTGAGCGACCAAAACCAAGGCTCCAGTTTTCGCAATTTCATTTGCTTTGTATACCATCATGGACTTGCAGGGAACCAGCGTAATGTCAATGCCAATGTAT
>JASAMV010009248.1:0-11411 GCA_030248065.1 Rhynchonema sp. JSB1_4
ATCGATCCGAAGTTCCACCGATTTTTATGCAAAATGGAATTTTAATTCCAAATCGCACCAAAAACGGCTACACAGCAACAGCACTGCGATTCAGGCGTTGGACGAACAGTTGATGACGTGCGCGGTACTAAATTCAGCTGACTTTTGCACAAGTCAACCAAATTTCGACGAAAGTCGCTCCTTTTTGGATCGTTTTCGTCGTCCAGGTGCTGTCGTCGGACGAAAATCGGTTGCTTTCCTGGATTCAAGTTGTCGGTGCAAAGCTGGCCAGTCAGTTTTGTCGTTGATCAGGCGACTTCCAGATGTTGAGACGAAAACCGACGTTCCTTTCTGAAGTTCCACCACTTTTTGTGCAAAATGGAATAAAATCCCAAATCACACAAAAAAGTGGCTACGGGGCGAAAAAACGGCGAAACAAGCTCAACTGGCGGAGTGGTGACGCGCGTGCGGGCGAATAAATGGTCAATTATCGCTCAAATTGACCAAAACGGCTGGTGTTCGTTGTTGTCGCTGTCGTTTTACTGGATAAATTTCCAGTAAAACACTCCTTTTTCGATTTTTCTGGTCGAATCCTCGCTGTTGATTCCTTTTTTGGTCCGAAAATCGTCGTTGAAAGCGGGCGGTTGGTCCTTTTCAAGTTCGATGAGAAATCCGTCAGCGTGTTTGTTCGTCCGTGTGGCGCGTTGGCTGTTTCGTTGTTGTTGGTCCCGTTTTACTGGCTAATTTCCAGTAAATTGTTCCTTTTCCACTATTGTTGGTCGAATCCTCGCTCCTAATTCCTTTTTCGATCCAATGCTCTCCGTTGAAAAGCTGCTGAAGCCTCCTTGTCAAATTCGATAAAAAACGGTCAGCCGGTTTTGCGCGGCGTGTTTGCTCGTCGGTCCTGGGCGTCGGCTGGGTTGTTGTCCTTCGTCTGATTGTCGTCCTTCGCTCCTTTTGCCGTCGAACGATGCTCCTTTTGCGCGACGTTCAAGCACTCAAACTCACACTGACGATGACTGAGAGCAGTGGACGAAAATTTGTGGTTTTTGCACTTAAAAATGCAAAAACCCCCAAAAATGGCTCTCAAATTTTTCAACAAATTTTTATTTTGTGCTTGTTTGCACAAAATACTCCAATCGCTTTCTTTCTTTTTATTCCGGATTGGCTATAAAATACTTTTCAGTATTTTATAACTCAATCCTACAGTGCGGCCGACGATCCTGGTCGCTTGTCCTCCTTGTTGTCCTCGTCCTTTCGCCTCCTTTCGAATTCTTTCCGACGTTCGGTGATGCGATGCGATGTTGCGACGCGTTGGCCGTAGTGCCCGTTCGATTTGCACTACGGTGGCGCCCGGACAGTCTGTTCGTGCACTGCCGGTGAAGTCGAGGATCCTCACACACACACACAAAAAAACAGAAAAAAATAGAAGCCCGGACAAACTCAGTACCTAGTCAAAACTTACCTGTTTTGCCCCGGCTGCAGGATAGGTGTGCCCCTGCTTCGCGCCGAGGTGTCGACTCCCTGCTACTGGTGTTCGGCTGCTTATCCGCTCCGCTTCGTATTCTCGGCCCAGGCTGTCCTTCGGGATCGATCAAGGTTTTGCTCTCCAATTGCCCCCGAAACGACGAAAAACGGCGATTTGGACTCCGGATCGGTCGATTTTTGCACGGGCCCGGCGTTGAATTCACTCGGGCCGGGTCGACAAATGTGATTGAGACGCTTTCGGTGCTAGATCTAGCAATGGGAAAGTAGGGGGAATTTTTTGAAAACCCCCAAAACGCTCCCCCCAGAACCTCTAAAACCACCTTTCTCCCTCGCGTTCGCTCAACTAGAGCTCACCAAGTGTAATCGGTGGGCGAGGCGGCACTCCGCACGGCTTCCCCACCCAACGATACGGCCTTGCACTGCACGGTAAGGCCCGACCGGCACGACTGACGACGGGGCGCGGCCACCTAAGCCTCAAACACGGTTGAACTCACAAAATCAATAAACAAACAACCTTCACAAAAGGCCCCGCCGAGTGACGCTCGGTCCACTCCGGGGTTGCGAATCACGCCTCTTCAGACCACAGATCGATCCCACTCGTTGATTCTCGATATCACGTTTATCAATACGGGTTAGCGCAGTCTCACAGAACGAGAAACACACACTCAAAAAACACAAGAAAAAACCTAAAAGTCACAGAGCGAATCTCTTTCTTTTCTTTCTGCCTCAGCCAGGGGAGGACTTTGTTCAAGCCGGCCACACAGGTATAATTTGGAGCTGTGAGACGTAAGTACTCAATCCCCATCCCCAACACCCCTCGGGTTTTATGGGAGGTAAGTATGGCGAGGGGGTAACCCCCAACAACCCCCCTGCCACTACTATGAAAGAACCTGATCCTAGTTTTGGGCACTTTGCTAGATATAAAATAAGGACGCACGTTGTCCTGTACAATATCAATGCGAAACTCAGTAATCACAGCGTATCGCTTAGTGAACATAACTTTTTTTGTCTCAAACTGGTTCACTAGCATTCAAGTCTGATACAATTTTCAAGTCACATGTCAAGATTCAAGCACACAAATCATAGCTGGTCACCATCACATATGTTCGTGAGGTCTCGGAACACGTTACCAATAGCAAGTCTATCTTACATGCGTGTCGTTGTTTGCAGCCCCCACAAAGCGGTGCCAAATTGACCTATATTTCGCCGCCTGACGGCAGCTCACTGCCACGAAATCAGCACCCAACGACACCACACAAGGACAACCATCAGCACATCACACCCGGTGGATACAAGGTGATTGCGTTGCACGATGACGACAGAACGGGTGGAAAGAAGTCGAAACATAACAAGGTTCCAACACCGGACAGAGTGGTGCATTTGCGTATTCCCACCAAACGGCGATTGTCCTATGCCGCCGAGTGTATGCTGGAAAGTGCTCAGCTGTAGGTGTGAAACACAACAATATCGAGTTTTTGTTGTAGCATTATAATTCATCATGACGATTATTGTATGCACTATCGTTTTTGCATTTAGCATCCGCACGTTGGCTTTTAGATTTGAAACTTTCAGTGGTATGGTCCATTTTGTGGCGCTCCGTGTGCGGTTTTTAATTTGCAATGGCTCTCAGTATCTTAGCTGCCAAAACTAAGAAATTCAATATGCGTATTTTCTGCCATGCGCTGAATTTTAGCGTTCTGTTTTGTGTTTTGAAAGTTTTCTTCATTTTGTTCTTCATTCTTCAGCCTCACATGTGATCTGCGATTCGTATCGTTTTTACTCCTGTATATGTTATGTGGTGTTAGGTTTGCGTGTTGAAAAATTTGGGTAGATAAATCGAAGTCATTTGACGTTTGAAAACACATGGATGTGGTGATGATTTATTGTGTTGATGTACACATACAGTATGCTGCGAGAACACACTTGACCATAATACAATAACAAGTTTGCGTTGGCATCTGTATCACACTAATTTCTTACAAAAGAATGTTGATGCTCAGAGACATGGTTGTTCTAGATTTGAGCATCAACCAATTATAAACTGACACTTGAACTATATAACAACGATTTGCGCATAATACCCTTAATCTTGACGCGTTGTGCAAAAAACACTGCGCACATATTTCAGCTTATCAAAGCAACACTTTGGTATTGTGAGAAGAGATAACAAGGTACCGTAATAGCGTTGTTATGGCATTCTTAAAAGTGCACAAAAATAATTTTAGAAAATTACACGGTGTTGTAGTTCGCGTGTGACAATGTAACACAAACAATAACCGTAATATACAAAAATGTACACTGTCATACATGCTCAATACATGCTGCAAATAAAGTGATGAGATAATTAAAAGAAGCAATGTTCACGAAAAACAGTGATGAGTAAGAAATATGTTGGCTACGGCTATGGTATTGAACAGTCACATGCTTTTTAAGCAGTTAACTGTGGTAAATGGTATTCAAATTAAGGGTAGATGACATGATTACAACGTGTCAGAATCAGCCACAATCCATATTGACTGATTGTATTCATACAGACACACGTAACAACCGAGATTGCAACCGAATGACTACTGTAATTGTCAAATGTACTTCATGCAACAGGTGATGGTTCAATTGGTGGACAGCTGGCCGATCTTTGGCGGCATCAGCTGAGTGGGCGGCATGAACTGTCCCTGCAGCTGGTGTTGCTGTTGCTGCATTTGCTCGATGAACGCGCGAGGCAACCCGCCGGTGGTGGTGTCGATGAACAGCTGTTCGCCTTCGAGATGTCGTATGGCCTCGACGATCACTTCGAGCGATTGTTTGTTGGGCACCACCGGACCACCGCCGGCGACTGACGACGACACAACGGCCGCCTGCAGCCCGACCAGAGATTCGAACGACGCCGCTGTGGGCTTGACGGCCTGTGGATGTGCCAGGCCCATGCTGTTGGCAATGTTCGCAGCCAGATTCGGGTATTCGGCCAACAAATTGGCGGCGGCCGCCTGCTGCTGACTGATCACCGGCAGACGCGGCGCGTTCTGCAATTGGAATGGGTGAATTTGGCATGGTGCCAATCAACTGTAGTGATGGTGAAACATCAGATGGATGGTGGCGCAAAACTCAGTTTAAAACTGGCGGCTCAAAATACAGAGTTGGTCAATGAATGTATAGTCTTTCATTTTATTCTCGCCCAAAAAAAACAGCAAATCATAGCAACACAGCCATCAATCACCCCTTTCCCCCTACCTCTCCACACTAAATCCCCAAATACCTGCTGATGTAATCGATTGATCTGCTGTTGTCTCAACTGGTCCTCGACCAACAGTCGTAGTCGTTGTTCCCTGTCCAGCGCGAGTCGCATTTCCAGCATCTGATGTTGCATCACATCAAATTCTTGTTGTGGTTGTGTGGGCAGTGCAGTTGGCTGGCTGCTGTGTGCAGCTGCCTGTGCTGCTGCCAACAGAGGTTTGACGTCGAGAACCTGCATATAATAGGACAATGATGAGGCTCGTGTCAACAGACGCAAATTGAACTTGGTGATCGTTCCGATATGATCTTGTCTTGCTCTTGGTCACGCTGGATTTCACGTTGGGGATATATTGTGAACATGTTGACGCTGGTCGAATTTGGTAACATTCGTATCACGATCACCAAGTTTGACATCGACCCAGTATGCATCGAACGGGCATGATAACACCACGAGGGCTGCAGTGCAACGGAAGTGTCCAATGCTGAGCCCACCTGTTGTGAGTGTGCGACCGCAGCGGCTGCAGCAGCAGCTTGTGCGGCCTTCTTCTGTTGTACGGCGGCCTGAGCTGCGGCCGAGGCGGCCAAAGCCAACGTGGCTGCATCATCCATTTCGGGCTTGTTCCCACCGTCATCAGAGCAACCGGACGATTCTGGAATGGACATTTCACGTTTACTTTAATTTACAGTTACATTTATTTTGGTTTGTCATGATTTTTTCATTATGCTATAGTCATCAACGATCTGACACGAAATTTAGGCCCACATTTGCGAATGACAGTGTTGAACGGACACATGGCGCGAAACATCATATGCATAGTATCGTAGTATGACTATACCGTATCCTCCAAAATCTACCGTAACCCACCGGTGCTGTCATGATGTATGTATCGTTTTCGTTTCTTCGGCGGCTGCATCGAGTCGGCGATGCGATGATGATGGTGATTGGCTTTAGGCGAGCTCGACGTCGAACTGTGCGCAGTGCCAGCAGTTGATTGTGGACTGTGCGCTGACGACTCGGCACTGCTGCTGCTGCATGTTGACGAACCCGAACCGCCGACGGATCCCGGAACCGGAACCGATCCAGCCGGAGTGGTCGCCGCCACCGGTGTGACAGTGGTGCCATTCAGATCTAACAATCGCCGATATTGCTCGTTCTCGGCCGCCAATCGACATTTCTCCTCGAGCAACAAACGAATGAAATCCACCGTTTGTTGCAGGATCGATGCCTGAAAATTCGAATTCATATTTTATAATTGCGTTCCTTTTGTCAATTTACTTTTGTCCAAGTGCATGATTCACAATGTCGGCCATCAGCCAGAATGCTCCAAATCGCACACGCAATTGCACATATAAAACAAAAGCCGCTCACTTTTCTCTATTATCTGTCGTCTGCTGAATGAATCCTAGTGACCTTTTCCACTCCAGTCCCTTTCTTCAGCTGCCCACGTCCAGCCCACAACAACACCAACAAATATTTTCTCATCCGTTCTTTTTCTCTGTATTTGTGCAAACAGAATCGACCACCGCGACTGGCGTTTCGCCAATTACAACACAAGTGGCATGTGTGTGTGTTGTGTACATGTTGTGTGTAAGGTGGACTATCAATGTGCATCCCTACGTGCAACAACCACCCAGCCGGCCAGACAACCTTGAAAGTTGTCCATGCCCTCCTCATGCATACCTGCCATTCACCTGGAATGCAATGTAGCAGCAATTGCGGCCACATGAGTATCAGATGCACCATGCCGGTCTGGTTTTGTGTTCAGTACAATCACACAGAAAGTGCACTCCATTGCCATCCCCCGAGATAATGTATAATTTGTATTTCACTTTCACGTGCGCGCGGACGAGTCCTAGAACTTTTCTGCAAGCAGCAAGCGTGTGTCTTGTTTTTCGTTGTCGCACAGCACATGCACGCAAGGACACCAGTTTCCGTAGTGAACACCAGAGCGTGTGCCTGCGCCTGCCTGCTACCCCCAGATCCAGGCGCGCGCATCTGGTTTTGATGTTGTTGTTTTTTCTCGACCGACAGTTGTGTCTGGGCCAGAACGACCGCATCGATGGCACGATATTCATTGTGGTCTATAGGGCCACTGGAACTCAGTTTGAACCCCACACGTGATTTGTTGCCAACTCCAAACGTGCCGCAAGACTGCACTTTACGTGGTTTCTGGGACACACTGTTCGGACTGGGAGTTGTGGTTGGCTGGCCTTGACTGGGACGGGAACCAAGCTACCGCACACGGGCGCAACACTAGACAATCGCTCAGGGCAGCTGGCTGGGATTGCGAATGCGTAGAGAAACACATTTGTGGTCCTGCGTGAACCGCTTTTTGTGCCACGCATACATCATATTCAAACATCAGGGCGATAATTGCTTGCAGCTGCTGTCTCCACGCATATGGCGGATTAACCCCCTTTGGTCCCCTTGGTGCTGTCTGCGAACATGTGTGGTTCCTCATTTGCGTCAGCGGATCAGCTGCATTTACGGCCTGATTACAACAGCCGCAGACCGTGGTGCCCCCTGGTACGAACGCGAATGCCAGGCCGAATTATTGTTATTCATCGCGTGTATGTTTTGAATGTCAACCAGCGTTCGTACATTTGACCCAAATTCGTGCGCGAGTGAGTGAGTGCTGCTGCTTGCGGCCAGTCGGTGCTTGGCACACCCAATCCGATGGGGCTGTTCGGGTTGGGTGCAAAAACAACGTGCACGTGGTAAACAACAAACAAGACACACACATATATATACGCTCCATCCCAACGACCCGACCTCATAGCGTTCCATAATGCGCAAACACACGCACAAGCACACAAGCAGTCGCAGTATACATATGCAGCGTTCCTGTCCTCAAAACACGAGAATCATACACAAAGATGTGCACCTGACAGGTCCTAGTCTCAGTCCGGGTTTATTGCACAAGCAGGGACGACAACAGCTGCCGTCCCTGACAGCAGTGCACCCGCGGCCAAGCAGGCAGCAGTGCGTTTTTTGCTGACGTACGCACACACACACACCGCCACTACCAGGCGCTGACTGGCACCGTGCACATCAGCTGACTCATTCAGCCCGTTGTCAGCTGGTGCCTGTCGGTGCCGGCCTGCTGGCTGCCGTGTGCTGTTGCATTCTCCGGGCCACACACTCCTGCCTACTAGTGGGTGTATACTACTGTAGCTGTACGTTGTGTGCAGAACGAGTATCTGGCCTGCCCAGATGCTGCATCGATACATGTGCATATGCAGTAGGACACTACGTCCGTCATTAATGCATGATGGTTAATTATGGACAACGAGCCAAGCAAAAGACTAAATCCGGGCATCGACCGATGATATCTGGGATTCGCTCCGTTACTAGACTCATGAAAAACGTGGGCACAACAGTTATCCAGGTTTGTGTAACTATATCGATACTCTTCACCTCCAGTCTCCAGCAGCAGCACTATATGGTTGTCTGATTGCAATGACGTAAGTCACTGTGCCAACCTACGCATTAACTAGAACGGGCGAACCTACTCAGACACACTTACACATTCGCTTGACTTGCTCATGTCCACCAGCAGAGATGAATAACACGCACACAAAAAGTGCGCACATGGGAAAAATACAATGAAAACAACATCAAAATAACAACATAATGTACCTTGCTGATTTTGTCTCCCTCCCGCTTTGGCAGCAACGCGCGCAGCCCCATGAATCCGGCATTGATGCTCTGCATGCGACGTCGCTCATTCGAGTTAGCGATCTCGCGTCGAACACGTTTCTCGGTGTCCATTCGCTGCCGACCGACCACCGCGTTGTTGACTCTGTAGATGGCGAAATGGGTATAATCATGTGGTTGGGCTTGTTGGAAATGATAATGATCACACCTCTCACTTTCGTAGTTGTTCACAAACCCGAACGTCTGGTTTAGCATTGTCGCTACTATTTGTTTACGTCACGCATATTATATACAAGCAGTCTTACTGGCAGCGGCACTAACAACACCTATTTTGACACGACGGCCCCACCATATGACACAGATAAACAAGTATGACTAATTTCGGCAGGAAGCAATATGTGTGTGTTTGTGTATGATGATGCAACCCCATTATGCCCACAACAGCTGGTTTGACAGAGCACAACTGTGGCTCAGCTGTGCTACTAAGCTCTTGCTTTTTCACAATAAGCTCATTTCACAAAAGGTGTCTTTTTACCATGACCGAAAATAGTTCGGTCTTGGTGTTACTCATTGAAAATGGCGTTTGGCCAAAGAACGACTAATTCCAGCTGTGTGTGAATGTCGCACTGAGAATGCGTCATCACGGGTAACAGAAGGTTCAAATGACCATATTACCGTTGTTATCATGCCCATTCGTATTGTATGAGTGTTTGCGCGTACCTGACCAGATCGTTGTATCCTCCGTCATTCGGCACATACTCATCGCACAAGTCTGGTGTTTGACCGTGTTTGTTCGAGTAGTTGACCGGCACACCCACACTGCCCGTTCCATCAACATCGATTTCGTCGTTGTCCAACGTCGCCGGCGTCGGCGGTGAATCAAGATGTGCGTTCACCATGGCTGCGACCAACTGGCTGATGTTTCACTCAATGTGAAAAGTATTGAAATGAAATGAATTCCGAAGCGTTCTGCAATGCGAAATACTTGGTCACGGAGAAGAAACGGCACATCATCAGTGTACAACTACTACGATTCGGTTCAAAGAGTGAGGGTTACAAGGAAGAGACAGGCGCGCGTTGTAGGTATACCAGATTGTTTTTTGCAGCCAACAAGAACGGTTCCAAATGTGCGGACACAAAAAATAGTCGGGGAAAGAAAGCGAGAATGACTAGTACTCTCGCGCACGAACACCGATGCTGACGCGCCCGTTTGCTAATAAAAAAGGCAGCGAACATGCGGAGTACTACACTATCTACTATGTATGTATGCAGCCAACAAAACAGCAGGCGGTTTGTGTATGCTGACATTCGTACCTATACGGCGAGATAGTCTACTTAGCACGAGTGCACACACGGGCCAAAACAAGACAGTGAACATCATCTGCACGTGCACGTGTAGTAAAAAAGAGAACGGACGTTCGCATTGATGGGTGTGTTGTGTTCTGGCGGTCGCGGTCAGAGCAGCAGCAGCAGCAGCAGCAACGACTGAGAGAGTGCACACAACAACAACACAAATGTGTGTGTGTGTGCAGCAGCATAACAGCGTGCCTAGCCGTGCCATTGCCATCTGTGCGAGCGCGAGACAGACAGCGCCAGGCACCGACACGCTCATCGCAGCACCCAGATGCTAATTATAAACTTGGCACATGCTCCCATTGCGTCAATGGACGAACTTGGCCGCCAACTTGACCAATACTCACCAAGGCTCCGATTCGTGCACTCGTGGCGAAATCGGTGGGAAATGGTGGGTCGGTTGAGGCGTTATTTCGCGTCACGCACCAAAACAGCTGAGTGTCTGACGTGCGTGCCAGCCAATCAGCGCACTGCTGCTACACACAACACACGTTCATTCACAAATACACACACAGATGGAACGCACCATCGAAATTTGGACATTTCGTAAAGAAATGAGGAACAATTCGCAAACTTATGGACATGGCATGGTGCAAAAATCAAATAGCTCCAAACTTATCAACTTTAGCAGAAACCGAAGCGAGAAGTGAAGCATAAAGCAGAGAGTGGCAAGCGATGCTGGGCAGCTGCAACAGCAGATACGGGCAGCTGACCACGGCCTGGCACGACCAGCTGCCTGGTGGCACACATAAACACGGCTGAGTGTGCCAGCTGGTGCCAGTCTAAGTCGGGCCCAAGGATGACCACTTACGATGCAGCTTGCATCACACTCACATGGTGACCACCACAGGTTATGGGTGAGGGGTTGCAGCAGCTAAACTTGTGTGTGTTCTTGCTATTCGCACATGTATTGCATAGCATTTGTTTTGCGGTTTGTGCAATCATTGCCACACTGGTCTCGGTATGTTGTTTGGGTTGACGGGTGCACTGGCCAGTAAAAAATGTCGTGTCCAGTTGCTACAGGACGGGCTTGATCTGCGACATGATTAAAGAAACCTGCCTCTGCACAGAACACGAAACATCGTCATTAGATCGTATTGACGACATGTGTCGCAAACCTCAATTCCACAGTTCCAATAGACACATTCTTTCCGGCTGTGACAACTCCATGGACGCATGTAACGCATATATTGTTGGCACAAAGGAAGCCCAGCACTTTACAGCTGAAGCTGGCACACGGTGATACCAACAAAATAAAGGCGACACGACAGCCACATGCAATATGAGTGATACAGATGGCATAGCACTGTGAACGCATTCAGGGGACTGACAGCAGTCGGGGACAGCCATCGTCATGCGATGGCTTCGCAATTTACATGTGTACGGTTTGGTGACCGGTAACCCCCTACTTTGTCGCAGGTCGTCAATGCGAAGGCACGGTCTAGTACCAATCGTGACCGTGACTGACGCAATGGTGGATTTACTAACTCGAAAGCGCAAAAGCCCTGCGCCGACTTTATCAATGGGTGGAATGTCAAGTTCACTGTGAACCTCACCGTCAAAGCTCAAAGTCAGATGTTTCAGCATGACACTGGCTAATCGGACGAACGCCAGACTTATTAAACGAAGTGTCGACTTTGACGCGTTGTTGTGTATGGTTGCTGGGTTTATTGTTAAGGATGTAACACAGTACACATCACGT
>JASAMV010009249.1:0-16109 GCA_030248065.1 Rhynchonema sp. JSB1_4
CCGGGCCAGCCAAACCCGGCCCGATTGCGACCTCTGCTTTCATGACTGTCATTCTGGTCTCTCGTCCGTGTGAACAATGCATCTAACTCGCTGCATCTGTCGTCGTGCACCATCGCTGGCCACCGATCTGCTCGCTCGGGCATCCACCAGCAATCGGCTGACTTTGTTTGACGCTGAGAAGGAGAGACAGACGAAAAACAGACCGAAAATCGAAAAAATTTTGGTGGGTAGCCTGTAGCCACAGTGTAGTTCCTGGTCCGGAGGGGGAACAGGCGGTACCCCCCTTTTTTCGGAGGGGGAACAGACGTACTCATCTGGGAGGAAGGGGAGGAGGACCCAAATTTTTAGGTCGAAGATTTGAGTTACTTGTACCCCTTTTTGGAAAAAATCTCAATAAAAAGGGTATTTTGGCGATTTTGACGACATTGACTGACCTAAAAATCACTCATTTTATGGCTAAAAATGCCTATTTTAGTCCTAAATTTGCCTATTTTAGGCAAAAATTGGGGGAACAGACGTAACCCGAGGGGGACCCCCCCCCGCCCCCAGGAACTACACTAGGTAGTCGCCACAGAATATATGGTTGCGAAAAAACCGGTCCTTTATATTTTTGGGGAAAAAACGAAAAAGAACCGGAAGATAAAATCACCGGTATGGGCTGTTTTAACCTCAAAACCTGCTCTGAATCACAAGGCAGTAACACGATATTCATTCAAAATATCGAAATCATCCAGAAACACTGGATTTTAGAGGCTTAGTGCTTTCAACGGCACTCGCACTCCTACGCATTCGTACGTCAAAAAAGTTGAAAAAAATGGGCTCTAAAACTCCATTTTTGGGGAAGTATGGGGGAAACATGGGCCGGTTTTTTTCATGGAGACTTATTTTCGGTCCAAGGAAACGGCCCTTTGCTTCGATTTAATTTCCGTAAAAAACGGTTCTCTTTTCCATCCGCATTCCGCCACAACACGACAAGAATGTAAAAAAGAGCAAAGAGCATTATAATCACTAGCGTACCGTACCTGGGGGGCCATGGGTACGCGGTTCTTCGGCAACTACAGTTGCGAGTGAAAGTGAATGCAAATTGCAGATATCGGTCGAAAACAAAGACACGGATGATTCGGGTGCAAAGTTGCAGCTGTCGATGAACAAACACAGCTCAACCGCACTGGACTGTGCTAGACGTTTGTGGATTGATACTTGCGTTTATTTTTCGTTTTGCACATCGGAAAAATAATGTTTTTTAGATTTAAACGACGCAATCGTTCGCAAAGCGGCGTTGGCCGAGATTATCGACGAAAACGAAAATGACGCTGACGTCAACAGCAATCGTTTGCTGTCGATGTGCGAGCCACTCAATCACGAATGCACGCTCAGATTTCTGTTTTACACCGACAAACAGCCACAAGCTGCCAATAATGTTCGTTTGATTTTTTAAGTTAAAGCATGAATCAAATCTTACTGGGCCGGTGCTGCAGCTGGGGGTCCTCCTGAGCGCAGTTTGTGGGCAGGTCAGTGTAGTACTTGGCCAAGGTGTTGACGATAGCCAAAATGGACATTTTTGACTCAAAATCGCTGCTTTTTGCCCCAAATAGGATTTGATGTCCATGTCCTGTCTAATGCTTGAAAATATGCTGTTTTTTTGTTTTTTGGGGAAAAGGTGGGAAAATTCTGGGGTATCGATGACAGATAGATGATTTTGGTGGGGGGACACCCCAAGTACTACTGTTATAGCAGCTAGCGAGGTTTTGTTCAACATGGCATAAAATCGAAATTTTTACAACGGATAAACGAAATTAGCCGTGTAGAGTACATTTTCATCAATAATTAGCATTAAAAAATTTGGTTCCCGAGTAACCCACTTAGCTCGGTTGGTACAGTAAGTGGGGGTGGCGCCCGTTTTGGTGGTACAGTAGGTTGTCGCCCCGCCAGCGTAGCCACACCACTGTACTGGGCCGATCTAAAATATACTTTCCATTGCAAGGCATTCTGGCGTTCATGTGCTGTCGCAATGGCGGCCACGTTGCCCAGTTGTTTCAAACCGAATCTGCCAATCGAAGTTTACGGATCACCCGGCGTGAATTGTATGTTTATCGCTTCTACTCTCTTCATGTAATTTTGTTGCGCAAATCTTTCCGTCTTTTTTCAGTTTCGGGCGGAAATTTTATCTGCGATGTTTACCTGCCGGATTTAGCAGACTGGGCGCCCAATGCTGTTAGTTTGTGCGCAGAGTTCTTTTATTTCAAATGAGACCCAGGTGCCACGACCATCACACCTTAGTCTGCGAGTTTTAGGTGCTAAAAGATGTTCTGGCCCCTGAATTAGGGTCAAAGCCGCTAAAAAGGCATAAATTCTCGGTGCCACTGGCATAGCTCAAAAAATCTGGGTTCCAGCTGCCAGGTTTCAATTTTTAAGTGCCATGCAGTAATGTAGCTCGGGGTATATGATGGGCGGCGTAATACCCGCAAACCTGGGTCAGCTATCTATCTATGGGTGGAATTTTCGAAACGGTGTAAAGGTCAGTTGGGTGTAAAGGTCGGTGTAAAGTTCGGTCGAAAGCTCGGTCGGCGTAGCTCTGTGTAAACGTGAAACATTGCCTGTTATTAACGTGGAATGTTTCAAGTTTACACCGAGGTCTATGAAAAAGAGCTGTCGACCGAGCTTTCCACCGGCCTTTACACCCAACTGACCTTTACACCGTTTCGAAAATATCATCCTATGTCTACCGAACAAATCTATCCCCCCAAACCGAGCTATCTATGTGTGCCATTTCCAGACATCAACCAAAAAGTGTTGATTTCAGTACGAAAATGGCCATTTTATGGTCCAAGATGGTGAAAGTTTCTCATATTTTTACTGATATGCAGAAAATTACCCTTTTAAGGCCTATTTTAGTATAATTTTTTACCTATTTCATACCCCTAGCTTTGACCTCTGAGTTGGGTAATTTTGAAAACTTTTTAGTTACCCATAACATATAGTTTCAGACTATGTGTTTTTCCGGCGGACTTTATGTCAGAGATGACGTAATATGCATATAGTAATTGTGGACGTCTGAGAAAACTAACTAATCTGACGGTAATTTCGGCACTTCTACTCCACACACGATTTTGAATTTTTCTGAAACACACGTGAATGCCGCACTATGTACATTTGGTATTGCATGTGTCGACATATTTATGGTTTTCTGGTGCCCCTACTTTTCTTTTCACACTCAGAATGAGCTCAGCATCATGAGTCGGTCAATTATGTCGCGTATCAAGCTGATTAACAGCTCATTCGAACCGCTGAGAGTCAGTTATGACAAAGCCAGATTGATATTGGCGAACAACAGGTGGGTTGTTCATTGACCCAAAATGGTTCTTTCTGAATCAGTTCTGTTTGTCTGACCTAAAAACCTATCGTCAGAAAAAAATTATATTATTTTTATTTCATGATCATAATCTGTTTACAGTGTGGACGTTTCAAGAGTTGATGAGATCGAAGAAGAAGCTGCGGCGAGAAATGACAGCGAAACGTCTGAAACTGGCAAGGTTAGTTGACAGCGAGCTCTGGCTAAGAATGAATGCGAAAGATTGGCATTTGTTCGATTCATTTCGTGGCTTTGTGTTCCAGCGTTCACAAACTGTCTGCAATCTTGCAGAATGAGAAAGTCACCGCTGATTTCGCTCCCAAACCTATTCTCCTATGGCGATTCGGCCCGTACGTCGCGCTGGCTCCCAATCAACAACCACTCATATCACACACTAGTCAAATCGGGAAGTTCGCATTAGCTGCTGTGAGTGACACGTGGTTCATTAGTTTGAAAAACTAAGGCCGAATTCGCAATGCATGCGCGTCAGCATGTAGTATATGTAGACCCATGTTCTTGATCGCAGTGTCAATTGGCGTTTTACCATCAAAAAATAAGGTCCGAAACCCAAAGAACAATGTCGGCGAGCCCGGTTTAACTGCAGGGGATGGCTGCATTTTGTGAGCTGAAGGCTGTATTTACAGCACATACTATGCTACAGCCCTCAATAAATTCGCAACATACAATTGTTGCCCAGGTTCATCGTATCGACAGTGCCATCGGGGTGATGCATCGATTTCAAGCCGTGGCTCTGCCCAGTGACTTGCTCGTGAATTCGTTCACCTGGGAACAGTTGGTCAAGTCCGCTGCGAGACTGGTTGGTTTGTTTCAGTCGTTTTTTGCATCAAATCAACTTGTCTGCCAAACATTTTTTACCATTTTGTCCAAGAATCGCTTGTTCACGTTTCGCTTTTCTGCAAGCACACAGCTGTCAGTAAAATTGTGCTTTCCCACCTTTTAGGTACAAATCTGAAATTTCAGGTGCAAATTGCACATAAAATGCTTGTCTGTGTGTTGTGTGACCATCATTCACTGTGTCGTTTTACAGAACAAACACCAACTACCGGCGTTTGAAACTTCGATGTCAAACTCAAAAATGGTCACCGATTGTTAATACCACTGATGTTTCATAAATAGAGTGTTTTTATGTACCCACCTGCTCAAATTCGTTAAGTTTGCTATTATGGTTGTTATTGTTACACCGCCCCTAATGCACTTAATAAAAGGCCAGCAGCTCGATTTTTCAAGTTCGTGTATGAAATGGTGAAAAGAACTAGCGAAAAAATGAGACCAACGCTCATGTGGTGCAGCAGACAATAAGTAGTCAAATAATGTATTGACATTATCGCACGAAAAACTTAGTCGCTTTGTCAACAACCAGGCCAGCTGACTATATGGCTAATGGCGACTAACTTTATCTCAGATCAGAAATAGCCCCATGCAAAGTAGCTGAAATTTTGTTCCGTCGTACCTCTTATGTTTGTGTGTTCGATTTATTGAGCGAAACCTGTTTTTGGTTGTCCATAAGTGCAGTAGTTTCATTCCTTAGATTTTTGTGAAGCAGAAACAAAGCGGATAAGTTTAGGTCATCCAACAAAGTTCACTTGCTGCTCCCAAATGTTCAGCAGGTTAGGGCATCAGAGAAACCCCCAGAAAATCTGAGTGAAAAGCTACAACACAACGACAGTGTTTGTAATCAACACCGTTATTTAAAGACAACTCCTAAAATAATAAACAAACCGCAGCGAGTTGACATTGTATTGTTGTTATCCTGCGCTTGCGTTTGTGTTACGAAAACTCGCGGTACGGTTATAGCTGGTCTCGTTTTTTTTCAAAATGACCCAGCAAATGTTCAGTGATCACAAAAAAATCGTCTTACGCCAGCCATAGCAGTGTCATCAAACTTTGGCTACCTCACCAATCCAGTGACACGAAGCCAGCCCGTACCGAAAGTTTTCGCACAAAAAAACTGATAAATCTGAGAAATTCCCTCTCTTTATGTGTGATGATGACAGCACACAGTCGAGGCACCAGTTTCAAAACGCTGAGCATACTGGCGGCCAATTTGAAGAAACAGAACCCGGTGAACGCTGTGTCCATGACCAACCAACGAGGAGGGGTTATTAGCCATCAGGTGAGTTCGATGTTTGTGTCGATTGTTCATTGTAAAGTGCGCCCTCTGGTGTATATGTAATAGCCTTCCATTTCGTGAAAGCCTCTAATGGTAACCGGCACTTGGGTACCCAAAACACCGTGTACATGATGTGGCTGGGCATCAGACGCACCGGTTGCGAAGGGCCGAAAATGGTTGGTTCTCGTCCGATCATATCCCTAACGAGGGAATACATCATGCGCGCAGCCCCAAGTGCAGTGTTCTGAACGTCACCTATACGCACAGAGCACCAATATTCCGATTTGCCTTCTAATCCAGGGATCGGCCAAGGCGACGCAGCACGACAAGGAGTACCGTGTTGTGTTGAATGTGGGCGGAGTGCGGCACATCACATACAAACACACGCTGAAGAAAATACCGGTTGGTGTCATCAATTGATAAGTATACATAGATGATCCAGTTGTTTGTTCAGGCCAAACAGATATACTGAATACATATTATGAAACATTGGACCAGAAAGCATTATTTCCGCCAGGCCACTCGTTTGTCGCGTCTGACGCGCAACTCGGCCAACTACGACGCCGAAAACGATGAGTACTTTTTCGATCGTCATCCCACAGTGTTCACGCATGTGCTGAATTATTACAGGTATGTATACTCTGACAATATACTTTTGGGAGAAACTTTTCAAGCGTGTTGCCTGATCCGTAAAGCACACACAATTGGCGCAGCCAGCTGAGTTTCGTCGCATTTCGCAAATCGCTACGTTAGACTTGTCTGTTGAGTGGCTGACAGTCACGTGACCGCTGCAGCTAATACACGCATAATGAGCTTTACGGATCAGGCAACGCGTTTAAAAAGTTTCTCCCAAAAGTTTTGTCGCAGTATACATCATATTTCGTGTAAGTGTGTGTGAATGAACCAAATGCGCCCCAAAAAGTCCATGCGTAAGATCTCTTATTCTGCTAAGCATAGTCGCTAAGTGTTGGCTGGTGGAATAGGAAAGGCTGACCAGCTCGACTTTTAGCGCCGGGCCCGCAATGAGTTACGGTGTAGTCGCAACTTTTTTTGCGATGTTTGTCTGCTTGAGAAAAAACATGAGACTGTGGTTGTTCGACTAATTGATATGTGGTCAACTGAGATCGTCAACTCAAAGCCGCCTTGTGCGAGCGCCAGAAATATGAAACAAGGCAGTCGGCGTAGTGAGTTGACGGTTTAGTTGATGACCTGGGTTGACGAGTTGAATATTGGCCTTTCGTTCGGGACACCAAAGTTTAACAAAGCTGACACGGCTTGGCTTGCCTTTTTTGGGAGTCAACGGGGATTGTTTTACATAGCTTGTTGGACTGCATATGTACATGAACAAACGATTCAAAAGAGAATATCTCCAACAATTCAATTACAGAGCACAATAAAGATTGTGCACAATGAATTTCTGTCACGATTCCAATGCAATTCAATCACGCTCTAGCACTGGATAACACAAATCAATATGGCACACAACAAATTTAAACGCAACAAATGTGATCTACAAATGACAGAAAATACAAGTGAGTGGTTATTAACAATATGCGACTGCTCTGAAATCAAACTGCACATTATACAGTACAAAATACTTCATTCGAGAATGACCATAGAGCAGCTAAACGCAATACATTCGTACATGATGCAAATAAAAGTAGTAGGTAAGCTCGCCACGCATTGGTGAAAACACCTGAAATAGGCATTTTTGCACTTTACTTCTTTTATTCAGGTTGTATATGTATGTGGCTGCTTAGTGGTCTCACTAGTTTTTGTACTCGGATGGGTACTGGTACAGCTAGGGCAACGAATGTAGAAATGGATGTGCCGACAACTACTGTATAGGTCAATCAAAATACCAAATGCCAAAAGACCCAGAAACGCGCCAAAGAGCAACAATTATATACAACATAATGCTAAAGTTGAAAGTTATACACATATAGCTATATTAATACCAAGTTTTTGTACATAATGCTAAAGTTGAAAAGTTTCCTTCTCACAATGCGCAGTTTACACAGAGCGATCTAATCCATACATCCCAACATTGGGAGAAACATCATCCGAACAAACACTGTTCAGACTGAGAATACCTGTATTACTATACAGCACGTAATGGGCGTTCAAGATCTCCCTGTGCCTTAGTTGGATTTTGACTTGAAATGAATTTTTCGTGCCTTATTCACGGCAGCGTGTGTCCACATGTCACGCAGTTCATCCAAATATACTTCGCCCTGCTTACTCATACCCCCTGACACTCCGCCATTCTGTTCATCAGGCGATGATACGACCTGAAACGGTTTGCAAAATGAGAAATTCATCCAACAGTGTTATTTATTGAATGTGTCGTGGGTGTGACTATTTTACGTAGTTTGGGTCAACGGTGCTTACACAACCACAGATCTATACTACTAAAACAGGAAGACGTATAGTCCAGCCACGAACTCATGTGAGACGACATTTTTTTGAAATTGGTTTGTGCGGATCCAACAATGTTCCGGTTCCACGTATTTCGGAAATGAAAGAAAGGGAAACGCATGTATTCTTTAAAAACTCGCTCTCCCCCTCGGTGCGTAAATTCCCTTTTGACTCCCAAAATATTTGTGTGTTGAACGACGTTGCTGTCCGCGCAAGCACGCAACAAATTGAGGTCAGCCAGCTGGAAGTTGTCATCATGTCTCTCATCCAGATCTCTTTCTTTTGTTTGCGAAAACCCGTGTAACCGGTGCATTTTTGAATCTGGCCAGGCAAGCTTTAAAAAAGTCGTCTCATGAGCTGGTGGCTGGACTATACACCCCATGTATGTACATGTATGTATGTGTGTCTGTGGCCCCATCCCTCGGAGGTGCGGACGGGTCAATTTTCACGGGTAGCTTTCGGTATGCTAACGGGTCTTCGGGGGGGGGGGGGGGGTGGCGCTGTAGCCGGGCCGTAGGCACGGGTCCCGTCTAGTTGTAAACAATGGACAGCAGCAGCACCTGATTGTTGCCCAAATTCTTGATCCGTTGGCAAAATTTGACGACGTGCTTGAGCAGTCGAGCGTTGCTGGCCGGCACCATTATTGTGCGCAACACGTTTGTGCACTGCACCAACATGATCGGATGCATCATGCCGTGGATGCTGGACAGCTGCAAAAAAGTGTGGTGCTGCTGCTGCTGGCAAAGCCGTCAAATCAATCGAGCACCTTTTTTATGTCTGGAACCTGAGAACAGACTGACCGGTAGCGACACGAACGCAGTGTAGATGAGTCGATTTATTGGAGCACCTTGAGCAGCTCCCATGCCGATCAGTGGTCGAATCACGTGACCAACAATTATGCCCAGCAACACACACCCGATGTGCACCAACAGCGTCGACACCATTGCAGTGCTGGTCTCGACGTTGCGCTTCAGTTGGACGCGAATCTGCAAACCGTCAACGATCTCTTTTTCTCTCTCTCACACACACACACACACACACACACACACACACACACACACACACACACACACACACACACACACACACACACACACACACACACACACACACACACACACACACACACACACACACACACACACACACACACACACACACACACACACACACACACACACACACACACACACACACACACACACACACACACACACACACACACACACACACACACACACACACACACACACACACACACACACACACACACACACACACACACACACACACACACACACACACACACACACACACACACACAATAACCAGCTGCTTAACGCACCTGCAATGGTTGGTGCACTCCACTTCTCTTGAACTCCGCGACAATCATTCGATTCCATGCGTTGATCCAGCGAAACATCGGCAAAGGTGCGAGTAGGCAAAGCAAGATGCTCAATGCCAAAATATGAGCCAGCCATGCACTTTTCACACCAATGAAACAGCTGCGGTCATAGGATTCGAACAGCACTGCGTGATAATACAGACCAGATTTATGCACAAAGCATTGCTCAGAGTCACAGAGCGTTTTATCAACCTGCTGCATATTCCTGATTTTGAATAAGCGCCAAAATTTCATCGAGCACTCGTGTTCCCAAGCCAACCACGACTGCCAGCAACCACGTGAACGTTGCGAGCAGCGCACCGAACTGCGGCGTGCTCTTGTGCTGCTTCAAACGGAGTGTCGACCAGACACGTTCGCATGTCATCACCGTCAAAGCAAACACGGTGTAACCGTCGAGCAGGGGCCCCGGAATGGACAACGCAATGCACGCCAAATGTGGCAACTGCAAGATGAATGACTTTAAAACTTGTCTATATTGGGCAATTCGACCACTCCAGGTCCGTATGACCTGGCATGAAATGCTCTTGGATACCAGCAAAAAGTGCGTGCCGTCCATACCTGCGCCAGTCGACAATCCCACTTTGCCACGAGCAACAGTGCGAACTCCTTGCCCACGTCCACCAAACGTGTGACGGCACGGATGATGCACGAAACGGACAGACTCAGCCACATCACCTTGACGTTATCGTGCATGGTCGTGATCTTGCGCAGCACACACAACAGCTCCACGTTTAGAATGATCACAAACACCTGCGAACAATTTCACTTAAACTTTTATCTTGATGAATATGTGCTGTGTGTTTGGCACACACATGAAGAGTTGTTAATTTTAGATCGGAGAACAAATTTTACGCTGGTCGAAATTGGTGGGTCCAAGCGCATCAAATCAGTAACTCCAAGTGCATCTGATTTAGTTAAGGTGGAATTATAGTTGGGTCGCGACCACAATTTTTGGGCGCACCGACCCGCCGACCATAGTGGTCACTAACACCCTGTTATAGTTGAGCGCGACCAACTATAACTGGGTGTCGATGACCTCGGGCTGCGACCTGCTGCGACCATCAGAAATGGTCGCGACCACGAGTTGAAAATTTTCAACTTTGCAAGTGGTCGTCGGGTATAAAATCGGTATGTATTGCCGGTATTTCAGTCGTAACGGAGTTCCTCGTTTTTTATAATTTTTTTCTGACCAAAACAAGCCGTTCTCAACTGCCAGAACTCATGCAGCAGGCCTGCCAATGCCTCGGGGCCAGAGTGCTTCTATTTATTCATTTTCTCTTTCTATTCGTTGCGACCAGCTGCGACCGCGCGCCCAAACGACCACGCGACTTGGCGCCCAAAACCAACGCAAATTTTGGGCGCTTAGTCGCTGACGACCTTTTGGGCGCAACAGGTCGTCGACCAACTATAATTCCACCTTTACCCATAATTCAAGAAAGTCACGTGACCAAATGCACGGCCGATCCGATTCGTTCACCAAGTCTCATATGGTGTTCGTAGCACGTATAAGGTGTAACTAACTTGGATCATAAACACAAGCAGCACGCCAGCTGCACCAGTTAGTAGTGCCGACGTCGAGGTCTCTTCTGTCGCATTTGACTCAGCCGTGTCGCAGTGATTGGCATATGGCATGACGGACACGTGACTGAATGCAAAATTAATGATATGATGACCTTAAAAGTTTTTTCTTGACCAAAACCGCAGGTATGGTCAATCCTTGTTCCGCCGTGCCCTCTACCTCTACAGTACCTCCCGTCCCCAACTACATAATTGCAGTCCCTATAGTACCCAACTGGTTTGTTGATCCGACCATCACTTAAATCTGCGCCAAGACAAAATATAGGCCAAGCCTAAGCTCAAGACAAAATATCCGCCCGTTGTATGTGAGCTAATCTATGGCACCGACCCGGTCCCGGTACATTGCCTCCATGACTATGGTAACAGAAAGGACGGCAACTATTCTTAGTTACCTGCTTGATCTATGTAATTGTGCCCGCGGAGAACTACAACCCGCTCAATCTTATCCAACTGTGATCTCGTGATGACCGCAAACATGCACTTAGGAGCCCGAGAATAACACGATCTTGGCTGTCGTCTCTGCAGCGTACAACAATAATACATGCAAAACGAAAAGATAATTGTGTGTGCGCGTCGTATACTGTCGGATAAGGCGTTTGATGAACGGCCACGTGGTTGTTAAGGTCGGTTTGTTTGCCTGGCAGCAGCAGTCAAAAATTTGTGACTATGCCCGCTCGGTCAGCTCATAACCAGAGCAAGAACAGTAGACGAGGCAGCGGTCAATGGACAGAGCGGAGCAGGCGATCACCACAAGCAATCGCTGCCTTGCCGGTCACTTCTGCATGGTAGTGACATCTCCGGATTTTGACTTCTACTTCCCGGAAGTCAGAAATGTAAACAGCCCTTAAAATTGGCACGTGTGCATCATACTATACATACCTACAATGGCACCATAACAGAATTTGATGAACCCTTGACAAATCCCAAATCTATACTTCTAAAACAGGAAGACGTATGCAGTGGTTTAAAAAAAATTTTTTTATTAAAAAAAGATTTTTTTTAAAAAAAATTCGTTCCAATAGTTAAAAAAACACTGGACGTATGTATGTTTGTGTGTATGTGTGTGGCCCCCTCCCTCGGAGGTGCGGACGGGTCAATTTTAGCCGGGCCGTAGGCACGGGTCCCGACTAGTATTAAATTAAAATCGCAAGCAACACTGAGGTCTAGGGACCGAAGGACACAAAATGGCTTCGTGGGGGATCGACAGTTTTTATGGAAAATGTTCGAATTGGCGCAACTCGCACTTTATAACAACCGCACAAGCCACTGGTCGCGTGACCTATGTAATACACTGCGAGATGATGGTCGATGGCTAACTTTCTTATTTGTTTCATTCCCGTTTTCCGATATGCTTGCTGTCATATCGGAAAACGGAAATGGAAACCTTGGACATGGAAAAAAATTCATCTCAAAATCCCGATATGATTTGATACGCGCCCAGAAATCTTGCTAAAACTAAATCTTGCTTTGAGTTCTGCTGACGCGCCACTGTGCTCTTAAGTTCCGCCAATGTGTATAAAATACTTTGTATTCACAATCAACGAGTTTCCACGCGGTATAGTGTGGAGTATAAACACAGGTTTGACAACAACTGCCTTGTTTTACCTACAACTTGTTAATTACAGGACCGGTAAGTTGCACTACCCCATGGACGTCTGTGGGCCATTATTTGAAGAGGAACTGAACGTTAGTTCCCATTTTCCTCCAGTTGTACACTCCTTTTACCGGGGTTTTCCACTTATGTACAGTCCCTCAAATACAAGGCTCCGAGGGCTCTATTCCGAAACGTTGAGCCGCTGGGCTCTATGTGTGATAAAAACTTTCCAAAAGGCAACCAGGAAAGCAAAGATTTTCTTCATAAACATAATCTTTTTCGCTTATTTTCCAGCACAAGCTGTTCCAAGATCGAATCACACATCCTTTGTGTAGTCCACGGTCTGTTATCACATATTTTACAACCTCAGCGATGATTGCCCCAATTGTCGAAAACCTACATTCAATTGGGTAGTGTTTGAAAATATCCCGATTTACCAACCTTTTCTCGAATGGACTCCCACCTTTATCTGGATAACCCGGCTTTCATTGAATGCACCAAATTTCGCCAGTTTCAACAAGAAAGCAATATTCCTTCAGTTCTGGGGCCTAGATGGCAACCAGGCCGAGTCGTGCTGTTGGCTGACCTACACCAAATATCACGATACCAGTCAGGTATGCAAATTCGATGATCGGTTGGGTCATTTGATGTCACGTGATCCTTTTTGGATCATAAATATTTCAAGAATTACTCATGTTGATGATACATACTAGTTTTGAACATCGTCAGGGACTTAAAGGTAGTATTTTCGAAACTGTGTGTAGACGCCAATTGGATGTAAAGGTCGGGGGTGTATGCTTGGTTGAAAATTTGGTAGTTGCAAACTCGGTGCAAACTGAAAGCATTGCAAACTTGTTAACAGTGGGCAATGTTTCATGTTCACACCGAGTTTACATCGACCAAGCTTTCAACCGAGCCAGCCTGCACCGACCTTCACACCCAACTGACGTTTACACGGTTTCGAAGACTTAAATGAACGCTCACGCTGGCCGAAATCTGTACCAACCGTCAAGATCACGTGATCAAGACCGAACTAAACGGTTCCCGACCGATACACCGCTGCGGTTCACTAGATTTGTTGCCGGAGAATGCCAAAATAGTACATAGCCACATATGTACATACGTCAGGTACATTTGTAGGCCCCCCGAATACTGTAGTTCCCCACTGAGGGCTTATTCTGAAATCTGAATAAGTCCCCAGGGAGCTTATTTGGGAAAAAAGATGTTTTTCGGGCCTCATGAACACTTACTATAAGCCACTCGCACTCAGAAACACAAGAATAAGAACTTCAACAGTGTAAATTTCATGTTGACAAACATGCGTGAGCGGTTTAAGGTAGTAACGCAGGCAATTGCACGTTTATAAACTTTAGAAGAAAGATCCAAGTATCTAACTATTGAAAAGGTATTAGGCACAGTTTCGTGCCACAGCAATATTTCGAATAAGCCCTCAGTGGGGAATTTGTTCGGAACTTTTCCGAATAAACCCCCTGGGGGCCCTATTTTTGGGAAATTTTTTTTATTTTAAAATCTCAAATCCAATGTGTCTCCCAAATAACCCCCCAGGGGACTTAGCGTTCTCCGGTTCATGTGCCGGCCAGCGCAAATAAACCGATTCAAATTTCTCGCAATGTATTTTTACGTTCCCTGATTCATCAAGGTGATGACACAGTTGCAACTTGACGACGAGGTAGAGCAGGCCGTGATGACCGAGGCCGAAGTCTATCGTCGATTCGGTTTTGAGGACGATTATTTGAACGATCAACTGAGCAGCTGGCAGATCATCAAGCCAAAGATATGGGCCGTGTTCGACAAGCCACAGTCAGGCAGACTCGCAAAGGTATGCATGTTTTCTGGGTGGATAAAATTTACGCAGAATGTGCGGTTTTCAAGATATTATCATCGTACTTTGTTATTCCAGTCGGTAGGAAAATGTCACATGTAACATGTCTTCAATATCTGTATGCTTTTCCACACATTGTGCGTTGGTTCAGAGAGAAAGCTTCACACTCAAGTGGTTTTCCGCAGATTTTATGTACTGGGTTTCTACTCCGAAAGGGCCTGGTTTCCAGTGTATACTTTGTTTAATCGCTAAAATGACGTCAAAACAACAACACTCGATTAATTACCGCTCGTAATCGCCTTTGCCATTTCAGGTGATGGGCATTCTGTCAGTGTTGTTCTTGATTCTGGCGTTGGGCTCGTTCTGTCTGCAAACTCATTCGTTCTTTCGAATCGATGTAAAAAAATCGAAAACGACAGGCTCGACTTTGATGGATGACGATTACAATCAGACAATGACTACAGCAACAACGGAGAAGGAAGAAACGATGGAACAGAAAGTGCGAGTTTGTGCAACCCATCCAATAGTAACACTGAGTGGTTATTCACGTCAGATTGTTGCATTTTCGTTGTTCTTTCACCGTGAATCAAAAGTGATGTCAACATCCTTCCATATCCCCTAGTACCATGATGTGCACCAGGTCTTCATCAGAGTTTTCACTATTCTCATTGCAGACAATCACCATTTCGCATCCAGTGCTGGTCGCACTGGAACTGATGTCAAATTGTTGGTTCGTGTTCGAGATCTCAATGCGTCTGTTATCATGCCCGTCGCTGAGACAATACTTCACGTCGCCTGTCAATATCATTGGTCAGTGAAACATTACATGGTTGTTTTTGCCCGATTTGTTACTGATGTTCAGGGAAACATCAGAAGTCGAGAATTACTTCTCCGAAAACTACCTGATTGGCGCAGGTTTGCAGCGTTGTTAAAGTTTCACAGTTCGTTGGTCTGAGCTGAACTTGCGGTGTTGGTTCACGAATGATTGCTTGGACCGTATTCAACCGTTGCACTAATTTTGACCTGCAGCGTAAATCCGGTTCGGTTGTGGTTAGCACACAAGACGTTTACCCTGGTCAAAAGAAGTTACATTTGATGTGGTCAGCACGAAAATTGGGTGTCAGCATATGCTCGAAACGTTGCTTGGGCACATCATCAGAACGGTGGCCAACTGGCCCCATCAAGCAAATATATACACACATTTGCAGACATAATAGCGACGGTGGCGTTTTTCATTGATTTCTGGATCAAGCAGGAACACTTGGGGTATCGCGACCTGGAGTGGTTGTGCATGATTAGACTGGTGCGACTTGCCAGACTCACTCAACACAGCAGCGGACTCAAGGTGAGCTATACACGTATTGTATCATCATATGGTACACTCAACTCAGCTATAATATGCAAAATAAGTTGGGCTATTAGCTGGGCATAAGTCAAAATGGGGTTAACTTTCTTCGTATATCGTGTATAGTCTGTCCACCAGCTCATGGCACTTTGTGTTGCTGCTGGCTGGTTTGGTCCCTTCCTCCACGTTCTAATGAAAGAGAAATTGAGTCTGAGCGATTTTGCAAAAAACTGAAAAAAATAATAAAATGTGTCGAAAACGATTGAATTCGATCAAATTTAAAATTAAACTTAAATTAAAATCAATAAAACACGTCGCTTTCATAAAGACAGCAATTTAGGAGCAAAAATAATTTTTTTCGGAACCTCAATTTCTCTTTCATTAGAACGTGGAGGAAGGGAACAAGTCGGCCAGCAGCAACACAAAGTGCCATGAGCTGGTGG
>JASAMV010009250.1:0-11167 GCA_030248065.1 Rhynchonema sp. JSB1_4
GGGCCGACCTTTGGCTCCGGCCGGGCCGGGCCGGGATTTTAGGGCTGAGCCGGAGTTTTGGTCAGTCGGGCCGAGGTTACCCGGCACGATCCTAGTCGCGGATGCCCACACAAAAAAGACAGAAAATCTAACCTTATCTAGTGCCCGCAAACGCGATACCCCTTTTGGTTTCCTTGGTTGTCGTTTTCGTGAGTGCAGGTATTTTGCCCGCTCTTCACCGAGTTCTTCCATTGTCTGTAATTAGTGCTAACAATAAATTTTCGGTTAAACAACCGAAATATATCTGATTTCTGCTACCAAACAACGCTTTTCGAAACATTCACCACATAAAAATTGAATGATATCGCAAACTGTAAACAAACCTGGCTCACTGCGTCACTGACTGGGACATTCTATGGTTTGACTGTCGTCCGCTTTTGTTTCACTTTTCCGCCAAGATTTGCCCGTTCGTCTTGTCGATTCTGTAGAATGAAAATTAAAAAATTCTGTCATTGAAAGAATAAAAACCCATAATTACAACGCTGATTAGCACAGACAAAAAACAACCACAAAATTTAACGACATCATGACAGTGCATTGGTGGTGCTTGGTCCCCAAATCTCCAGTCCGATCGACAAAGCAAAAAAATTTTGGGTATCGGACCGAGCCAGCCGTCAGAATAAAAAATTTGGTTAAAACGACTGTGATTAAACCAAAACCAAAAATTACCCAACGTTCACAAACCATTTCATCCACACATTCCCGTTCTTCTGAACCTGATTCTATCGCATTCTGGTTGTCGACTTCTTATTTCCCTTTTTGCCGACATTTTTTGTTTGTTGGAATTGCCGTTGATCCTAAAATAAAATGGTTGCGGTGTACAGAACTGGTTCAATAATTTAGGCGACCTGGTTCAATAATTTATGGTTTTCATAGGCAAAAATAGGTGTTTTTCGACCTTAAAGCCCCAATAATGTTTCCTAGTTCTTGGCCCAGCCCGGCCCGGCCCGAACCAAAAGACCAAAATCCCGGCCCGGCCCGACCTCGGGCAGGCCCGATTACGACCTCTGACCTACCTGCAGCTTTCTACCCGGCTGGAATTTAGGCCGACCGGGCTTACACGGGCCGGGCCAGGCCTACCCGCAGCCCTCAATCGGGCCGAGCCGGACTTCTTGCCGACCGGGCTTTCCGGGCTTCACGACCGGGCCCGACCTTACAATTGCCGGCCCCTAATTTCTAAATACCAAAAAAACGAATCTGGCTTGATCGAAAGCTACCGCTTGAAGCTGATATGATGCTTCCTGATCAAAAACTGCTGCTCGAAGGTGACACAAGTTTCATCAAGAATTAGTTAGGCAGCGAAAAGGAACTCATGACAAAGCAAAACCGTAAAAAAATGCACAAACCGAATTCTCTGAGTTTGCCTCCTCCCGTTCTTCTGGTTCCATGCCACGCTTGTTTGCGTCGTTTTGTTATTTTTTCCGGCATTTTTTTGTCCGTCTTGTCGTCGATTCTGAAACAAAAACGACTGATTTTTAGGGTCTCAGACCTCGATTTTTGGCTTTATTAAGAACCAAATACAAACCTCCAAATCTCCGGCCCGGGCCGGCCCGAACCAAAAGCCCAAACATCGTGGCCCGGCCCGGCACGGCCCCACTGCGACCTCTGCGGCCCGGCCCGTTTTAGCTTGTGTTTTTCCTCGTGTTTTCGCTTTTTAGCCTGCTCGAAGGTCTCAAACGGACCGAGCCGGACGGAGATTTGGGGACCAGGCCGGGCTGGGAGCATTCAAATGCCAAACAGTTACCAACCGTTCCATTTGTCTCGTCTCTTTCGTCCTTTGCCTTTTTGTTCATTTTGTTGCAACGTTGCTTTTTGGGTGCCGAAAAACCAACGCCTTTATTGATCTTCTTTTTAGGCATGACAATTCAGCGATATTGATAACAACGCGAAATTTAATCAAGATTCAGGATTATTGATAGCGTGAATCTGAAACACGAGGTTTAATATAACATACCAGTCAGCGCGCTGCTATTTCTGCCAAAAAAAGGGGGGCGGGAGAAATGGGGGGGGGGGGCGGGGGGGGGTTGGGGGTGGGGATACATACTGTGCCATGCCAAACATCGGGCGCGCTACCACGCATTGTCGGGCCAGGCCGGGCCGGCCCGAGGTTTTCCATGGTCGGGCCGGGCCGGGCCGGACTTCCCGGCCCGACATTGCCCACAATATTGAAAAAATCGTGGTTTTCCACCAAAAAAATCTCGGTTTTTCGCAAGGCTTTGGCACTCGATTTAGCCAAGTCATCACAAAAAAATTGGTAAAAAAATCGACCTGTCGCGGGTTGCGGGCCGGCTTCTCAGAACAACCTAAAAAGCAGAGGTCGCAATCAGGTCGGGTTTGGCCGGCCCAGCACGGTCCGAGCCCCCAAATCTCCGGCCCGGCCCGGCCCGAACCCCAAAATCTCCGGCCCGGCCCGAGCCAATAGCCCAAAATCGCGGCCCGGCCCGGCCCGATTGGGACCTCTGCTAAAAAAGACATAAAAAATTGGTCAAAAAAATCGGGCCGGGGCGGGCCCGGCCGAGTTTTCCCATGGACGGGCCGGGCCGACCTGTCGGGGGTGAAAGCCGAGCCAGGCCGACCTAACCCGGCCCGATTGACACCTCTGCCTCCGGCACGATTCCCACATCTGATCCCAATTGATTGCTGAAAAGGCTTGGGCCGGGCCGGGCCGAGTAGACCTGCCAGGAATTGTGGGCCGGGCCGGAATTTTTGTCGATTTCCGGTACCCATAATATGGCATTCAATTGTCAAACAACGACGATTCTGAAAAAGTAAAAACTTTCACTCAGCTTGGTCTCACAAAGCTAAAATGGAACAAATCAAAATTGACCTGATCGGCCTTTGGTTTTTCACGCTTAGGCTTTGCTTAAGCTTAAGCATAGGCTTTGTCTTTTACTAAATTCAGCGATGTTTAAACTTACAATCAACTCGCTGCCGTTTCTGACAAAAAACAAGGCCAAAAAGGAACAGAAAACACGCGGAAAGCAACGCACACACGCGCGCGCCAACAACAGCCAATCAGCAGTCAGCTCTACAATGACGTCATGCAGCCAATCAGAACTCAGAACTGCTAATACGCCAAATCGCCGATTTCTCGCGATAGAAGCGATGTTTCAAAAATCGGGCTCTGTCTAGACCTGCACCACGACTGGACGAGTCGATTGATATACAATTTGCCTGTCTTCATTCAGTTTCCTAGGAGGAGTTAACTTAAAACTAAAATGACCAGAAATTTGGGAACCCGGACATCACGGTTTCTCGGGTGTCTGGAAAACCACTTTCTGCTGTACCGATCGGGCTGATTTTTTCAGCGTTTTGTGCCGGCGGGTATACGACATTATCGAAATAATAAAATTAGCAAAAGCCCAACACACGCGCTCACGCCAGCACCCCCGATTTTAACACTACAGGTATAGCAAAATTTCCGATAATCTGACCTGCTGATGTTTCATTCTCCGTTGCGAATTTTTTTTACCCACACAAACACTATTGAATACGTAAGCTATCTTGTGAATATGTCGCCAATAAGCTAATGCCACGATGTCTTCTTTGTTTTGCTGTTGCCTAATTCCGGTGCTATACTGACGTATAGACCCTGATGTCAACAACCAAGAGATGCAGCGCAGCCAGAAAATGGAAAAAAGTCGGGCGTGATTTGTCAAGTAAAAACAAAAGTTTTCGAGGATCGGCCTCGAATTATGGTCAACAAGCTGGTGAAGCTTTCTGCAGCAGAAACTCATTTTCGACATTTTCGGGCGCCAGAACCTGGTACCCGGCTACGTTGACTTGACAAAGCGTTATATCCGCCTTTAAAGGCAAGCCAGGCCAGCTTCTAGACCTATCGCACACAAAAATACCGTATAGTGCAACCACCAGGTCATCAGACATGAGAGGTCAACCACTGTTACGGTCCTCCGTGTTTCGAATTTATTCGAAAACAAATGAAAGAGAAATGCATAAGCACAAACATATTGTCTTTCTTTTGTTTTCGAACTGCTTCGAAACACGGGAAACCGTAGGAGTCTCATGAACTTGTGGTTAGACTATACAGTATGTTGGTCACGTTATGGCGCGAGGGCGAAAGTATGTATGCCTGTCCAAATAAACGCTGAAATCCCAGAAAAACTTGTTTTTCAACTCCAATTTTTGTTTTTTTTGCAGCAAGGCATTACTGACACGCTACTATTATTGCGGTACCAAATTGCGGCACCATTTTTCAAATCCTGAATTTCCTTGATTTTCCCTGATTTTTCAGGGAATGTACCCTGATTATCAAGGAAAATCATTTTTTTCAAAAAATTTTCGACTAATTTTTACTTTGTCGAGATACGTCGATATACGGAGCTTGACTTTCAATGATGACCCCGGCCAAAGTTGGTCCCATGATGCGGGTCTGATATGGGATCTTAACAACTCGCTATAAAAGGTTGAAACCCGTTTATTTTGCCTCAGAACACATAGAATTACTTCATTTAACCACGTTTTCTTCTCAACATGAGCGTTTTCCAATTTTTTTGGGGGCATATATTGGTCATCTGGGCGTTTTAAAAAAAACGTTTTTTGCCCAACCCTGATAGGCACACGGGACACTGGAAAGCTGTGTGTGGGAGGTCTGTATGTAGAAGCTGACCTGATTTGCCTTTTCCTATTTAAGTGGCCGTGTTGTCTCAAGCAGTGGACGTTTCACCCAGACTTTCAGGGCTGATGTTTAACTGGATGCTCTATTTCCGACAATACCGTACAAATCTGCTGTATCTGACTCAAATAAAGCTGCATAATTGAATGGTTAATATGTTGTATATATGACGCTCTTGATTGAAGAGTTGAGTGCAAGCAGTTTCACCCATGAAAACTTACACTGGAATGTTCCTGGAGAGAGCAAGCTTCAGACACATTTTGAAGAAACAACAATCATGCAATCGTGTTGTTTGGTTATACTTTGAAGAAGTCCAGCTGATTGCTGACGAAACGTTGCAAGTAAACTGCCGATTATTGTGGCAACGCGTATCGCAACTTCAACAAGTCAGGCACCTATTGAACCGATCACACTCAAAGAGAGAGCATTGCGCACCACAAACATTTATGAACCCCACCTGTACCGCTCTCTTTGGGTAAAAAGTGAAGCGCGAAGACAAATTTTTCACCGCTTTTCGAGTAATTGTTCAATGTGAAAAACCCAAAGCATGAGTGATTAACCATGCTGATCCTGATTAACGCGTGGTGGCACACAAAAGCTGCTGGAGCAGACAAACTGCCAATGACCAGCACCCAAGCTCAACAATAACATGTATGGTTGGCATGATTCAACAAGTGGAGCAGTTGAAAAATCTGGGGATCGAAATATGCCCAGATCTATGATTTGCCAAAAGTCGTTTGTCTAGACGAACCGGTTCGTGAGCCGCTGCATAAAATTCGATAAAACGATTTTTTTTTGTCTCGGAAATTCAGTTGTCACTCGGTCCCGCCCGATCCCAGAATGATTTCAAGCCAACGTTTATCCAACATGTTCTCCAAATACTTTCTCGTGTTGATCGTTGCCTTGATGCTGATGCACAAGAAGACTCAGGTTACTGTAACATTATCTGGGTTACTGTAGCATTAATTAGATGTACCGTAATCCCTACTCGATTCGAATTGATTTGTCAGCTTACACGCACAAGCTACGAATTGATCGCTCCTTTTGCAGGCACGCATCTGTTGGTCGTGTGAGAACTGTGGGCCCAATGATCTTGACAAATTGGGAGAGTGTACCGATGAGACGACCAACTATTGCCATACGGTATAATAATATGAGTACGGTTTTCAGCATATGTAAAAGCAGCCCTGGGGCCCTGTTCCGAAAAAAGTTTCCGATTTTTAAAGCCCGCTGAGGGCTTTATTTATTGCGGGGTTGTGTGCGCAAGTGCGAAATCAAATTTGACAATTTGTTCGGTCTGGCTTTGGTCACGTGACTTCATGATCGAGCCGCTTAACCAATGCAACTAGGTTCTACCAGCGCGTAAAAGTTGTTCCCAGCCAGCTTTTGAAGAACTATGTATGTATACGAAATTGGGGACATTAGTAATTACTGCATCGGACCAATATATTTTTTATAAATTGTATTACCAACATTTATTGATCACTCCATTAAAAACCCACTTTTTTCCACAGAAAATCAAGACACTGCCCAACTGGAATTTCGTGGTCAATCTTGGCTGCGGCAAAGCACAAGGATGCGAAGAAGTGGGCGTTACGTGCCTGAACTGTGATGATGATTATGAAACAGACCCAAGCAGAGAAATGCAACGGTCTGCTCAGTGATTAAGACACCCATAATGCTTTGGACATTTTTTAGCAATGCGCTTGCTACTTGACTAACCTTTTGTATATATATCTCTCCGAAGCAGTGTTGTATGGTCGTTCTTCTAAATCGATTTCATGTGTGTTATAATATCATGCGAAATATGACTGATAGTTTTGTCGTCAAATCATGTAGTCAAATAAGTCGTCAAACAATCAATAATATGAGCCCCAAGTGAGAGCGCTCTCACTTGGGGCTCATATTATTGATTGTTTGACGACTTATTTAAGCGCGCTAGCGCGAAAGCATGCGCTTTGACAACAATATGAGACGACATGATTTGACGACATTACTATAAGCCTTCTGAACCGCGCTTTTATTGTGTCTGTAGCGTCTGTCGATCATTATGCAAGAAAGTGCACCTAAGTTGGTCAAAAATCAACGTGTTGACAGCTGTGAACATGAAGGACTTTTCTGCGCTGTACCTGCGTATATGTTCATGATGCGTAGGGTATAATGCTCTTGCCGCGCTCAACAATACAGTTGGTTTTCATGTCGATCCAACCAAACCTTGCAAAATTGCGTAATCTGGGGAACAATCACACAAACTTATGCCCAGGCTTATACAGTATGACTTGCGAGTTGCGACCAATTAAATTTGTCTAGACAAAATGATTTGGTCAGCACACCATAAAATTCTATAAAATGGACTTCTTTGCTCAGAGATTTAGTTGTGTGTTAGTATCGAATCCAGAATCCTGGCAAGCCAATATGTTCTCCAAACACTTGCTTGTGTTGATCGTTGGCTTGATGCTGCAGCACAAAACTCAGGTTACTGTACGTGGGTTACTGTGTAGGATCGATTTATTGCCGTAATCCCTACCAGCTTCTTAGATACAATTGAATTTCAACATAACCACCTGCATGAGACGTTATTTCATTGATCTTTTTTTCAATCTCTTTACGTTTATATCGGAAGCCACATATTTTTAATGCGCGTTTTACGCTTAAAAGCGTTTTACCCGCCAAAGCGGTGACTTTTCAGACTGGATGTTCGTTTTTTTGTTGATCCTTCACAATACAGGGGTTCATAAATGTTATTGTGATAAATTCATGCATTCGTTCTTATCTCAATTCAAGCGCTTTCAAATCCGGGTCCTTGTCTGGGTCGAGAACGCATTTTCGGTTCCCGTGAACTCTAAGCGCCCACTCTAAGCTCTAACTCTCCATTTTTCAGGCACGCACATGTTGGTCTTGTGACGATTGTGGTGGGGATGACGTGGACCAACTCGCATGGTGCGTTGACGAAACTACCAACTACTGTCATACGGTATAATGTAGGGGTCTTTTACGTGCAAATTACGATGGAATGTGTCTTTGGTTAAAAGTTTCGACCCACTTCAAAACCCCTGGCTCTCTATTCGGAAACGTTTGCGATTAAAGCCCATTTCGGTTCTATCTGGGCGGTGAACAGAGATCCGTGGTAGTGCACACACAGTAGTACAAAACGTTACACAACTGCTGCTTGGTTGAAACTAGTGCTGTAGAGAACATTAAGACATTTGTAAATTGCTGAACACGTCAACCAAATGTCATTCAATGGATCATTAGTTGAATACAGCCAAACAAACCAATTTTCCTCACAGAAAGTCAAGTCACTGACCGATGGGAGCGTTGAAGTTAGTCTCGGTTGCGGGGAATGTGATGAAGAAGATGACTCTTGCCGTCACTGTGATGACGATTAGATATGGACCCAAGTAAACAGATGTGCAACGGTCTGCTCAACGATTGACACGTGCCTTTTTACCAAAGATTGTTTAATGCATACATAGTTAAAAGGCTTCGAACATATGTAGATTTATGAACCTTCTCGGTACCAATGTTGTGGTTATTATTATCGAAGTTTCATGTCCAATCCAATCATTGTGCATCGATTTTACACAGCCACGGTTGATATCCAATGGTTATCAATGGCAAACAAGGAAAGTACATTTTCGTAAAAAATTATCAGATTGACAATTTTGAAAGTTGTGTTACCTGCGCACGAAATTTTCTCATGCACACGAATGCGCACGTGAAAACTACGGTAACTCTACTATATACTAGATATATAGCAATACTATTAAAATGTAAAAGTGCACATGACTTTTGCAACTCGTTTCTCCAATTATATTTCCTTGTGTTTGCAATTGTCAGTTTCATTATCCACTAGAGATGATCTGGCTGAGTGCAGTAATGTCGGTCTGTTTCGTCCCGCTTTCGCAGACAGACCGAGGTGCCAAGGGCTCGTCAGTGCGAGCGTCTTTGGCAAATTTGTCTCCAGAAAGCACCACCAGCAGATTGGTTTTATTGGAAATGAAGAAAAAAAGAGAAGTATGCAGTTTTGATGGCAGTAACGATATCAATAATAAGATTGGTGGAAACACTCGGTTATAGCACACCATTTGACCATGAGTTCCACAAAACTGCTAGTTGGATTGAAATTTTTCGTTCCCCCTTGTGGTTTTTTAAAAACATGATTCGCACATTATGAGCCGCGCATGACTGATCACGTTGAACAATCGAGTGCACCTAATCGGAGACAGCTAACAGATCATTGATTGCAATGGCACAGCTGATGGCAGCGATCGGTATGTCATATCGGTTCTCTGGTTTGCTAGATACAATCTATACTTCTGGAAATTATTGACAAACTTGTAGCGTTTGATCAGCGCTGGACCGGACAATATCATCGTCGTAACCTTTATATGGCAATTACGAACTCAGTTTATATAATTTTCAATGTAGTCCAACCTGATAAATCTATGTGTAGACAAGCTGGCTAAGTTCCCATTTAGCGTTTTCGCTGAAAAGTTGGTGTTGGACTCACCCTGAAAACATAAATCTACTCTGAGCTCCCGACGGCTTCGTTCGTGGACGGGGGGATCTCAATGCGGAAAACTCAAAACATCACAGAGGGTCGAAACTTTATTCGAATATCGACGTCAAAACGATCAAAGCATGAATATTCCGAATTAAAACGCACCAAAAGTTTGCAAGATGTTGCATTCTCTGTGCTTGTCTTCAAAAACAAGTCCTAAGAACTTAGCATCTGGTGTCCGTAACATTCAGCTAATCCTTTTACTCCTCCATACCCTGACGCGCACCAGAAGAAACTGAGTGATCAGATCAGATAAGAACCTTTGCGCTCCGTTATTTACGGTTCCGGGTTCGACATATAGCAAACACTTGATCGCAAATCTTTGCATCTGCAACAATGAACATTTTTAAAACACAGATTCTTTAGTCACATAAAATAAATGACTCACCGCTTTACGCCATGCTCCGTTGTTATCCCAGTGCGCTGAAACTGAGCTACATACCTAAGCTCTGTTAATGGGTTTAACTTACTCACAGCAACTTTGACAGTATCTACATACCATCATCTGCATCTCTGTTAGTGGTTACTGAGAAAATTTTCGCATCCTTGCAGTGAGCGTGTGTGTTGCGAATAAAGGCTGTTCGAAGGCACACGTTTCCTCGCCGATCTTCGCTTTTCATCGCAGTGTATTTATTTTCCACTGCTTCATAACCATAACAACAGAAACACTACAGTGCTGAAATTTGTGTCATGTGCTTCGCATGTTTTTCGTTTCATTCCTGTGGCTGCTATTGATTCACATGCGGGTTGAATTCATAATAACATTTTGCACTAGTCGACCAATACTAATAAATTGTACGAGTGTTTCAGATAATGTATTCATTTTCAAAGACACCACCATCCCTGTCGTTTTACACAACATCAGCCAGCACACGATAAAAAGCACAAAATTCGATCAAAAGTTTAAATTTGGTCTGTTTTGGGTCACTGTTGTTTGTCAACGAAGGTATATTCGTGTGATCGCTCTGATCGCACATCCACGCATTTTGCGGTATACCCATATTTCGCGAAGGTTTACGAGTTGCGTAGTGTTTTCCACCGTTTGGCTTCAAACTGAGTTTCTTCATCGTCTCAATTGCCCGATTTACTCGTTGCGCTGGAATCGCTTCTGCAGCTGTGCTCGTTTGTTTGGTCAATATCGCAACAAGACTTTATTCCATTCGCTTCACGCGCTTGCATATGAACCACCATACTTGTGTTTGGCTTTGGCTGGTTTTTGTTCGTATCTTAATTGTTCGCAGTTGATTGGTCGGATGGTGTCTAATAGGGTCTATTCGTCTGTTGCCCCGCTGTACCAGGGTCGTCGTAGTTGTTGGTTGTGAGCCCAATCGTGCTATGAGTGACAGTGCTTGGATTGAGAGTCAATCCAGTTTGGCGGGACGCAGGCCAAAGTTTCCATTATGTATCTGGCTTGTGGGTACATATCGGCAAAATTGGCGCTTTGATTTTCTGTTTAACTGTTGCCGGTTTATGTTAAGCGCGCCAGTTTCACAGTAGATTGCAGCGTGCATTCGGTCTTCGATCCTGTGCATTGTGTGTGCACCCGTCAAAGGGCTAATGGTACTGTTGTCAACTCAAGTGGTCGAGACTCTTCGCAAGATCTGTGTGTATCTTCAAAGCACACTGCGCACCGCAGGCAGCTGACTAAGTTTCGCAATGTTTCACAACTCACCACGTTCAACCCCAACTGTGCGGTCGTTCTCTCTGAGAACAATAATAATCAACACCACGCTGATTGGTTGTTGTCACACGCGGTCAGCGCCCAATCAGCGCGCGAGACTTGTTCTTTGTTGTCTTCCAGAACGAGTTGCCGTCAGACGTTTGTGTTTGCGAGTTAGTGTCTACTGTATGTATGCTGGCCGGTTTGTGCGAAAAAACAGCAGTCGGCAAAACTTGAGCTACTGATGAAACTCCCTGTATTTCACAACCAA
>JASAMV010009252.1:0-53142 GCA_030248065.1 Rhynchonema sp. JSB1_4
AGTTCTCTTGAAAGACAAACCGAACACCTTTTCATGTGCACGAGCTTGTGCTTAATGCGTGCATGTCAAATCGGAATTATGTGTGAAGCTGTGTGCAGATAAACACGAAATGCTTAACTCACAGCCCATCATCCCGATTGACATCCCGCTAAGCGCTCAGAAGCAGGCGTCACAAAAACAAACACGTAAACAAAAATTCCTCAGAACTGCGTGACCAGTTGTGTACAAACAATCTTATTACCGCATTTGTTCGCATCAAAACACTTCACCATCAGACAAAACCCAAGTCCTTTCAGCCCCGGAGCACTGTACTGTGTGCGTAGAGCCGCCTAAACGCACCTAGATTTCAGGGCCCAGGTGGCCAAATTGCCTAAATGCGCCTAGATTTCGATCGCGCGCTGTCAAACTGCCTAAATCGCACCTGGATTCTGAGCGCGCGCGGCGAAACCGCCTAAACGCACCTAGATTCTGAATCTGCAAGCAGCGACGCCTAAACGCACCTAGATTCTGTGCGCGTGTGTAAAATCTCGGTGCATTGTCGGTGTCATGTTCGGCAAATATCTCAGCTGCATCTCGGTGCATTTCAGCGTTATATGCTTATACATTGGCCTAAATGCACCTCAATGCGCCTGAAATGCACCTCATCTGCATTCGTTCCTGTGAATACTGCGAACCGGACCAACAAAGAAGGCGGACGAACCAGCGAATTGTGAACCACGCGAACATACCGACCCTGTCGTCGCTCCGAATGATTCCGCGAAACAACAAGCCTCGAATGGCTACAATCGCTCAACCTCGCATCGCACTCTGCCGCTATTCTACTTCGCCACGATTGTCGCCCTTATCATGACAGTGGTAGCGTCAGGTTCAGCCGCTGCGATCTGTGCGCGCACCATCGCTCTACCGTTACCACAGATCCCAAAACCCACCGCCGTGCCCGGAACCGTTCCACAACAACGACACATCGGCAAAGATCAAGTACCGGGCAGCTGCGATTCGCATCTTCCGACCAATTCCCACAATGTTCGCCATGTTCGGTTTCGCCGTGCCGAAAGTATCAACCACTGGTAAACACCAAAGCGAACTATCTTCGACTGACTGCAAAACTACATTATGGCTTCAAACCATTGGCAGTCACCGCCGACGAATGTAAAACCACATGGCACAACTACCACGGCAACAACACAAAGCACGAACACACTGGACCAACAATTATCCACTACAACACCGACGGTAGCCTTCTGGTGCTCGCGTCTATGGAGATTAAGCCTCAAACACAAATGCCACAATGTACTCACCCACATTCAACATCGCAATTGCAAACCACAGGACAAAATCTGCGCCGTTATCAACCCACCGGCAATCCTGATGGGGCAACATAGTAGATGTCAGACGCATCTTTGACGACTGTGTGCCCAATGCAAATTCAAATTTTTGGGCAAACGTGGATACAGCACATACGGCGATGTTGATAACCTACGGAACAAGTTCATATTCGATGGTGGTCAGGATTTCACATCTCTAAACAAGGTACCGACGACTTCAAACCTCGAACTTGCACCATTTTGGACGAAAGCGACCGAATGGTTCAGCGTCGGAAGCCAATTATGGGCTGTCATAATACTAGAAGAAGCGGACAGAACTCGCCACCGAACTTTTCAAAACACTGAGCGCCGAGAACAGTCAAATAACACTCGACATATCTCTCGCTCAGAGCTGCCGCACTCGATATAACCGCTTCGCCCACTGGCATATGCCGAGTCCAACCGCAATGACTTAGGCCGTTCGCGCATGGCTGAACAGAGAAGACATCGTAGTATCAAGGAATTCGACTGACACCTACATTCACCCGTGCGTTATGGTGGACGTGACCAAATACACGACAAACGAAATCAACATGGTACATTTCACCATTCAGGACCACAACGCGATTATTCCAAGCTCGACACAATACCAGGGCTACATGAACACGACAACGGATGAGATATTTTCCGCAGCAGTTTCCGTTATGATCGCCAAACGCACACGGCGTCGTCTGTTCAAAAATGTATTCGGGCTGATAGCGTCGAGACGCACACGTGCGGCCTGCACATTGTTACAGCTTTGAGCGATATGTCTGATGATATGTACCACAGGGTTACTTTCATCGTGCAGCAAAAGATTTTTGGCTAAAAACCTCATCGAATAACAATGCACATACTACAAAAATAGCTTTACCTTTCAGAATCTACGTTAAATCCTGACCGAAGAGGGTCACTGGGAGTCGCTGGTGACGGAGATGTGCAAGTTTGTCATTCACGATCCTCGTATATCCGAACGCATGCTGTTGTAGATTGCTTCAGAAGGCAGCACTGAGGCTTTTCTGTGATGCCCTGTACAAAGATTCGTGTTATGGTGTGATCAGGAAGACGAAGCTGAAGTGCTTCCACAATCGCAAACTGAAGTGTGTACCAGACACTTACACCTGATGTGCTGGCATCTGTGTTGCTCACTGCATAGTGATAACCTTCGTCTGACTTCTGCATGGAAATCCTTATTTATGTTGTTACCTGCTTGCATTGTGATATATGTGCATAAAGCAAAAACTATCTACTTTGTTTGCGTTTTAGAGCATATACGCGTCATTAGTCGCGTTCATTGGTTTTTCACCATGTCTATATCGTATCTGTATACGAAGTGTATTTCCCATATGCATGCCAACTTTTTTCCACCTGACAGTTACAACATGTCGTCTCGGTCGTCGTCTCCTGTGCTCGGTCGACAGCCAAGAGTAAATGCCGGTCGGAAACAAAGAAAGGAGCGGAGAGAAAACTGTTCGTGGAAGTGGGTGTGGGGTGTCTTTGTTAATGTATTGTTTGCACTGCTACATTTTTATTCATGTGGACAATTTATTTAGTCTGGACGCTACGATCAGTTGTTGGGTGGTTTGATCGCTGCTGCAGATGGCGCGCTCTGATCGTTTGAGCGTGAGAAGCAGTGACTGCACGTTTGCAGTGTCGAGACCAATGTCAGCTGCACGTTAGCAGAGCGTCGCTTCAGTAGACTTTGAACCGGTGGCACGTTTGCCTGTCGATAATGTTCGTTTTGCGTTGGAACTGCACGTTTGCAGTTGATCGGCTCAGTAGACGTTGAACCGAGTGTGATGCACGTTTGCACTTCGTGTCGACGTTTCGACTTGAGCGGTCGCTTCGATTCGATCCAGCCTTTCGGTCATGATCTCGGCTGAGTAGACATAACGCAAGTGTTAAGTTGCATATTTTCACAAAAAACTGACGCCTTATTTTATTTCCCCTCGCCATTCCTCCACTCATCAGCGTCAACGCGATCCAGAGCGCGCCATGTCTGCATGGGATAGCGATCAAATCACCCAACAACTGATCGGTAGCGTCCATGACTAAATAAATTGTTCACATGAATAAAAATGTAGCAGTGCAAACAATACATTAACAAAGACACCCGACACTCACTTTCACGAACAGTTTTTTCCCGCTCCTTTCTTTGTTTCCGACCGGCATTTATTCTTGGCTGTCGACCGAGCACAGGAGACGACGACCGAGACGACATGTTGTAACTGTCAGGTGGAAAAAGTTGGCATGCATATGGGAAATACACTTCGTATACAGATACGATATAGACATGGTGAAAAACCATGAACGCGACCAATGACGCGTATATGCTCGAAAACGCAAACAAAGTAGATAGTTTTTGCTTTATGCACATATATCACAATGCAAGCAGGTAACAACATAAATAAGGATTTCCATGCAGAAGTCAGACGAAGGTTATCACTATGCAGTGAGCAACACAGATGCCAGCACATCAGGTGTAAGTGTCTGGTACACACTTCAGTTTGCGATTGTGGAAGCACTTCAGCTTCGTCTTCCTGATCACACCATAACACGAATCTTTGTACAGGGCATTGCACAGAAAAGCCTCAGTGCTGCCTTTTGAAGCAATCTACAACAGCATGCGTTCGGATATACGAGGATCGTGAATGACAAACTTGCACATCTCCGTCACCAGCGACTCCCAGTGACCCTCTTCGGTCAGGATTTAACGTAGATTCTGAAAGGTAAAGCTATTTTTGTAGTATGTGCATTGTTATTCGATGAGGTTTTTAGCCAAAAATCTTTTGCTGCACGATGAAAAGTACCCTTGTGGTACATATCATCAGACATATCGCTCAAAGCTGTAACAATGTGCAGGCCGCACGTGTGGTGCTCCACGCTATCAGCCCGAATACATTTTTGAACAGACGACGCCGTGTGCGTTTGGCGATCATAACGGAAACTGCTGCGGAAATATCTCATCCGTTGTCGTGTTCATGTAGCCCTGGTATTGTGTCGAGCTTGGAATAATCGCGTTGTGGTCCTGAATGGTGAAATGTACCATGTTGATTTCGTTTGTCGTGTATTTGGTCACGTCCACCATAACGCACGGGTGAATGTAGGTGTCAGTCGAATTCCTTGATACTACGATGTCTTCTCTGTTCAGCCATGCGCGAACGGCCTAAGTCATTGCGGTTGGACTCGGCATATGCCAGTGGGCGAAGCGGTTATATCGAGTGCGGCAGCTCTGAGCGAGAGATATGTCGAGTGTTATTTGACTGTTCTCGGCGCTCAGTGTTTTGAAAAGTTCGGTGTGTCTGTCCGCTTCTTCTAGTATTATGACAGCCCATAATTGGCTTCCGACGCTGAACCATTCGGTGCTTTCGTCCAAAATGGTGCAAGTTCGAGGTTTGAAGTCGTCGGTAATCTTGTTCAGAGATGTGAAATCCTGACCACCATCGAATATGAACTTGTTCCGTAGGTTATCAACATCGCCGTATGTGCTGTATCCACGTTTGCCCAAAAAATTGAATTTGCATTGGGCACACAGTCGTCAAAGATGCGTCTGACATCTACGATGTTGCCCCACATCAGGATTGCCGGTGGGTTGACAACGGCGCAGATTTTGTCCTGTGGTTTGCAATGCCGGATGTTGAATGTGGGTGAGTACATTGTGGCATTTGTGTTGAGGCTGAAGCTCCATGACGCGAGCACCAGAAGGCTACCGTCGGTGTTGTAGTGGATAATTGTTGGTCCAGTGTGTTCGTGCTTCGTGTCGTTGCCGTGGTAGTTGTGCCATGTGGTTTTACATTCGTCGGCGGTGACTGCCAATGGTTTGAAGCCATAATGTAGTTTTGCAGTCAGTCGAAGATAGTTCGCTTTGGTGTTTACCAGTGGTTGATACTTTCGGCACGGCGAAACCGAACATGGCGAACATTGTGGGAATTGGTCGGAAGATGCGAATCGCAGCTGCCTGGTACTTGATCTTTGCCGATGTGTAGTTGTTGTGGAACGGTTCCGGGCACGGCGGTGGTTTTGGGATCTGTGGTAACGGTAGAGCGATGGTGCGCGCACAGATCGCAGCGGCTGAACCTGACGTGACCACTGTCATGATAATGGCGACAATCGTGGCGAAGTAGAATAGCGGCAGAGTGCGATGCGAGGTTGAGCGATTGTAGCCATTCGAGGCTTGTTGTTTCGCGGAATCATTCGGAGCGACGACAGGGTCGGTATGTTCGCGTGGTTCACAATTCGCTGGTTCGTCCGCCTCTTGTTGGTCCGGTTCGTAGTATTCACAGGAAAAAATGCATAATCTAGGTGCGTTTAGGCGCATCTAGGTGCATTTAGGCCAATGTATAAGCATATAACGCCTAAATGCACCTAGATGCAGCTAGATTTGCCTAGATGCACCTAGATGCACCTAGATTTTACACACGCGCACAGAATCTAGGTGCGTTTAGGCGTCGCTGCTTGCAGATTCAGAATCTAGGTGCGTTTAGGCGGTTTCGCCGCGCGCGCTCAGAATCCAGGTGCATTTAGGCAGTTTGGCAGCGCGCCATTGAAATCTAGGTGCATTTAGGCAATTTGGCCACCTGGGCCCTGAAATCTAGGTGCGTTTAGGCGGCTCTACTACATATACATGCTCCGGGCGCCTGAAAGGACTTGGGTTTGTCCTATGGTGAAGTGTTTTGATGCGAACAAATGCGGTAATAAGATTGTTTGTACACAACTGGTCACGCAGTTCTGAGTAATTTTTGTTTACGTGTGTTTGTTTTTGTGGTGCGGCCTGCTCTGAGCACTTAATGCGTGCATGTCAAATCGGGATTATGTGTAAGGCTGTGAGTTAAGCATTCCGCGTTTATCTGCACACAGCTTTACACATAATCCCGATTTGACATGCACGCATTAAGCACAAGCTCGTGCACATGAAAAGGTGTTCGGTTTGTCTTTCAAGAGAACTAGTGCCCATGGTGACCCAAACGGCACTTTACATAATATGTACATATGTACATACCTATGTATGTACATAACCAAGCCGAACAGAGCAGCCAAAGCAATCAAGAAGCTCGTGCACCTAAAAAGGTGTTCGGTTTGTCTCTGAAGAGAACTAGTGCCCATGGAGACCAAAACAGCAGTTTACATAGTTTGTACATAACCAAGCCGGACAGAGCCGCATAAGCAATCCAAAAGCTCGTGCTTTACTGTAATTACGTACCTATGTACATCACCAAACCAAACAGAGCCGCATAAACATGCAACAAGCTCGTGCACCCAAAAAGGTGTTCAGTTCGTTTCTGGAGCGAACTCGTGCCCCATACAGTCCAAATCGCCACTTTAGATGTGTATGTACTGTATATGTACATCACCAAGCCAAACAGTGCTGCATAAGTAATCCACACACTCGTGCACCTAAAAAGGAGTTCGGTTTGTCTCGGAAGAGAACTAGTGATCCAGGAAGACCAAAACGGCACTTTACAAATGTACATACGTACCTTTGCACATCACAGAACCAAACAGAGGCGTACAAACAAACAACAAGCTCGTGCGCCCACAAAGGTGTTCGGTTCGTTTCTGGAGCGAAATTGTGCTCCATGGAGACCAGAACGGCACTTTACATACGTATGTACATACGTACCTATGTATGTACATCACCAAGCCAAACAGAGCCGCATAAACAAGCAACAACCTCGTGCACCCAAAAAGGTGTTCGGTTCGCTTCTGGAGCGAACTCGTGCCCCATACAGTCCAAATCGCCACTTTAGATGTGTATGTACTGTATATATACATCACCAAGCCAAACAGAGCTGCATAAGTAATCCACACTCTCGTGCACCTAAAAAGGAGTTCGGTTTGTCTCGGAAGAGAACTGGTGATCCAGGAAGACCAAACGGCACTTTACATATGTACTACGTACCTATGTACATCACCAAGCCAAACAGAGCTGCACAAGTAATAGACAAGCTCGTGCACCTAAAAAGGAGTTCGGTTTGTCTCGGAAGAGAACTAGTGATCCAGGAAGACCAAAACGGCACTTTACATATGTACATACGTACCTATGTACATCACCAAACCAAACAGAGCCGCATACACAAACAACAAGCTCGTGCACCCAAAAAGGTGTTCGGTTCGTTTCTGGAGCGAACTCGTGCCCCATACAGTCCAAATCGCCACTTTAGATGTGTATGTACTGTATATGTACATCGCCAAGCCAAACAGAGCTGCATAAGTAATCCACAAGCTCGTGCACCTAAAAAGGAGTTCGGTTTGTCTCGGAAGAGGACTAGTGATCCAGGAAGACCAAAACGGCACTTTACATCTATACTACTAAAACAGGAAGACGTATGTCTGTCTGTGTGTGTGTGTCTGTGGCCCCCTCCCTCGGAAGGGCGGACGGGTCAATTTTCACGGGTAGCTTTGGGTATGCTAACGGGTCTTCGGGGGGGGGGGCACGGCACGGGCCCTGCGCTGTAGCCGGGCCGTAGGCACGGGTCCCGTCTAGTATGTACATATGTACGTACCTATGTACATCGCAGAACCAAACAGAGCCGCACAAACAAACATCAAGCTCGTGCACCCAAAAAGGTGTTCGGTTCGTTTCTGGAGCGAACTAGTGCCCCATACAGTCCAAATCGCCACTTTAGATATGTGTGTACTGTATATGTATGTTTGTCTCTGAAGAGAACTAGTGCCCATGGAGACCAAAGCGGCACTTTACAAATGTACATACGTACCTTTGCACATCACAGAACCAAACAGAGGCGCACAAACAAACAACAAGCTCGTGCGCCCACAAAGGTGTTCGGTTCGTTTCTGGAGCGAACTTGTGCTCCATGGAGACCAGAACGGCACTTTACATGTGTACATACGTACCCATGTACATCACCAAAACAAAAAGAGCCACATAAACAAACAACAAGCTCGTGCACCCAAAAAGGTGTTCGGTTCGTTTCTGGAGCGAATAAGTGCCCCATACAGTCCAAATCGCCACTTTAGATATGTTTGTACTGTACATGTACATCACCAAGCCAAACAGAGCTGCATAAGTAATCCACACGCTCGTGCACCTAAAAAGGTGTTCGGTTTGTCTCGTGCACCGAAAAAGGTGTTTGGGTTGTCTCTTAAGAAACCTAGTGCTCCATGGAGACCAAATCGCCACTTTACACGTGTACCTATATGTATGTACATTACCAAGCCGAACAGAGCCGCATAAGCAATCCACAAGCTCGTGCACCTAAAAAGGAGTTCGGTTTGTCTCTGAAGATAACTGGTGTCAGTGGAGACCAAAACGGCACTTTACATATGTACATACGCACCTATGTACATCACCAAACCAAACAGAGCCGCATAAACAAACAACAAGCTCGTGGTGCACCCAAAAAGGTGTTCGGTTTGGCTTATAGCAATGTGGTCAAATCATCTCGTCAAGTAAAGTCGTCGAACGCTTCTATTAGTTTTCGCGCTCATTTGGGGCTCATGTGTTCGACGACTTTCTTTGACGAGATGATTTGACGACAAAACCATTAGCCTTCGGATTGGTTCGCATGAGGCCAGCTCAGGTACTGGGTTGCAGCTGGTTTGGTAAAAGCGCGCAGCTTCCGCCTGAAGCAACAGGCACTCTTGCCTCACGCGAACAGGTCAATGTACATACGTAGCATTGACGGCATACAAGAAGTAAAAGGCCGGGTCACGAAACTGTCAATGTTTGATATCAACATCTCAGAAGCATTAAGCCCAATCACAGCCGTGTGAACAAACAACAAGCTTGTGCACCCAATATCTTGAATTTCTGTTTTTGCGGTAATCACGCATTAGCGTTCCTTTGGCCAAACAGCTCGCCCCTAGAATCTAGGTGCATTTAGGCAGCTCTGTCCCGCGTGTGTAGAATCTAGGTGCATTTAGGCGGTTCTGTCGCGCGCGCTTAAAATCTAGGTGCATTTAGGCGGTTCTGCCGCACGCGCGCAGAATCTAGGTGCATTTAGGCGGTTCTGTCGCGCGCGCTTAAAATCTAGGTGCGTTTAGGCAGCCTCCCAGCGCGCACTTTGCATCTAGGTGCATCTAGGTGCATTTAGGCAGATTTAGGCAGAATCTAGGTGCATTTAGGCCCTGTGCCTAAACGCACCTAGATTATGCATTTTTTCCTGTGATTGCTTGTCTTCACCTTGATCCTGTTGTTCTTCTGCTTCGTAATGCACTGCGTTCACGTTGCGGTAATATCCTCTGCTACTGTGCGATGACGGTTGTCCGCGTCCTCGGTATTGTTGACCACGGTAGCTGTTCGACGCCTGATTGTTGGTTTGCTGTTGATGCCAGCCTTGTCGGTTCTGGTACGGTTGTTGTTGATGGGTTCGTGGTGCTCGATACGGCTGCTGGTAGTGTTGGTGACCACGATTCGGTTGCGCGACCTGTTGACGTGGATAGGCTCGACCGCGTTGTTGATTGTGATGAGGTTGACATTGCGGTGTCGATCGTTGGTCGACGTGATCTCCGCAGATCGGACAGAAGCGTCCAATATGCCCGACTCTTTGGCAACGAAAGCATTTGGGCATACGACGTTCTGTTTGAAGTTGCGTCATGTCGGTCGCCACGTTAGTCTCAGTGCGTCGATGACGAGGCAACCCACGTTGGCTGGGTTGTTGCGGTTTTCGTTCGGCCTTGAGCACCGAAGTGTCATAGTACCTTTCGTAACACACTTTAGAATTATGCCATGACGTCAACCTTAGCCATGATTCACCACTATTATGTTTTGTCTACGTTGTATTTTATGCTAGCGATCCCGACAGGCCGCGCAAGTCAGTCTGGTATGAGCGCGCTGGTGATTTCTGTAGTTTTAATTGTATAATCGGATCACTCTTAAGTGTACCGTTAATGAATATTATAATGACATGGATCGGACCCTCTGTACGTTAGGTACGGCTGTATACGTAACCTTACCGTAACCCCAAGTATACCACATTCAGACATGTAGGACAAGCACATACATACAGTATAGTAACCATGTACACCATACAGCACACCTAACAATTGGAGAGTGTACCGTTAATGAATATTATAATGACATGGATCGGACCCTCTGTACGTTAGGTACGGCTGTATACGTAACCTTACCGTAACCCCAAGTATACCACATTCAGACATGTAGGACAAGCACATACATACAGTATAGTAACCATGTACACCATACAGCACCCCTAACAATTGGATGGATTTGATAATTAATGCAGGCCAGTTCAAACCCTACGTGTTAGTTCAAAGCCGCTTTAATAATTTTGTAATTTTAGTTGATGCGTTGCATCAACTTCCGAAAGAAGTAAGATAATGTCATAGTACCTTTCGTAACACACTTTAGAATTATGCCATGACGTCAACCTTAGCCATGATTCACCATTATTATGTTTTGTCTACGTTGTATTTTATGCTAGCGATCCCGACAGGCCGCGCAAGTCAGTCTGGTATGAGCGCGCTGGTGATTTCTGTAGTTTTAATTGTATAATCGGATCACTCTTAAGTGTACCGTTAATGAATATTATAATGACATGGATCGGACCCTCTGTACGTTAGGTACGGCTGTATACGTAACCTTACCGTAACCCCAAGTATACCACATTCAGACATGTAGGACAAGCACATACATACAGTATAGTAACCATGTACACCATACAGCACACCTAACAGAAGCGACGTCGATCGGCGTCTGATCGTGTACGTATTCGTCCAATTGGAGCAACCCTTTGGCGACTTTCCAGCACGCCTTAATGGAATCGACGGTCGGTGTTGACTCCGATTTGTAGATCGTGGCAGGCGTGATGTGTCATTGATATTCGATTGGCAGTCCCTCGAGGAACGGCGCAGTTAGTTCCTCGTCCAATTGGGCCTGTGACTTCGTTGGAAATGCGCTCGCGCCCAGCTGCATCACGCGGGCATAATATTCATCGATGCTCTCCGACGGTTGTTTCTTGACTCGATGCAATTGACGTCTGGCGTACTGCGGTTCGCGCGGGTTGCTCAGGGCAACTATGAGTGCGGCTTTGAGTTTCAAACAATCGGTTTGAACATGCAGTGGTAACGTCTGGATGAAACCTTTTGTGATGTGCAGCGGCACATATTCGGAGAGGTTGCGCCAGCGCATCTCGTCGGTCCATCTGTTGATGTTCCCCTTCGTTTCATGCAGGTCCATCCATTCCTTGAAACTGCTCTTTCCGTCCCAATGAGGGATGTGCACCTTCGGATGCATGATTTGAGGTTGAGGTTCCATTTTCGGTCACTGGAACAGAATAACAAACGAGGGTTAGAAAATAAGCAGTGTGATTATAACGAAAGGACGAAGGACAAGTGAACTGAAGTAAGTTGAGGTGATAGTGTAACGCAGGCTAGGTGTGAACAACTGAAAATTTGTAAATCAGCAAGCTTGAATGCTTTCAAGCGGACATTAGGGTCAATTAACAGTCAAAACTGAACGATGTGTTAACTGAACGAAACAAGAGTATACATGAATTAAGTCGGAACGAGAGTATAAACCGTGCGATTGTGTCTGGGACCTCCTGTTCAGGCGCTGTACATAGTGTTATGTGTAGGGCAGACACAGACTAACCTTTTTGGTGCGCGCGTTGTGGTGTTCAGGCTGTTGTGTGTGAGCAGGCAACAGCAGCGTGTGTGTGTGTGTGTGTGCGCGAAGCAATTGACCAATGCAGAAAACGCGAGGACAATATGCACAAGCAATATATGAATTAAGACACGAATGTACGAAGCGAAATGTGACAGAATACGGTTATGTCAAAACTTGATGAAAATGCACAAAGGCGTTAAAATTGAACAGGAAAACTACCTAGGGCCGTTCACGTTGTATACTCACTGTTGGCAGGTGGTTTTCACTTGTACCAACGTTCGTTTGACGAAGCTTGTTCGCAGTGATGTGACGCTTGTGTGTGACTGTACGTTACTGCACGTTTGCAGTTGGAAGACGTTGAGCGTGAGAAGCATTGACTGCACGTTTGCAGTGTCGAGACCAATGTCAGCTGCACGTTAGCAGAGCGTCGCTTCAGTAGACTTTGAAACGGTGGCACGTTTGCCTGTCGATAATGTTCGTTTGGCGTTGGAACTGCACGTTTGCAGTTGATCGGCTCAGTAGACGTTGAACCGAGTGTGATGCACGTTTGCACTTCGTGTCGACGTTTCGACTTGAGCGGTCGCTTCGATTCGTGGTGCACGTTTGCACTTGAGCCGACGTTTCGTCTTTTCGACGTTCCGCTTGATTGCACGTTTGCAATTTCGTTGTGGTGGCAACTCGGGCTCACCAATAATGTTAGGTACCCAATTTATTATTGACCTCAAGTATATGGGTAAAAACCGTTTCTGGCCATTAGGTGAAGTTTCAAGCAAAGACACATAATAATAAACAATACAAGAACACATAGAAACGTATTAGGTTACCTAGACAGCTGGCGGGTGGTCTTGTAAATAATAATAATAATAACTGAACCTATCACAGAGAAAAGAACAAGACAACGACAACAACAAAAATAAAAGCCCACACACAGCTTGGCTTGTCTGTTTCGCGAATGGACACCGGTTTTATTCGCTCGTTCACGTTTTTATCTATTCACACACACACACAACTTAATTGTTGGTGAAATAAAATGCAGATTTTGGCGATATTTATCTCGCCACGATATACATTTGTGATGAACAGCACGATAACAGACGAAACACAGTGTCAAGTTGTCGCTTTTAGCCACTGCACGCAACGATCAGTTCAACTTCAGGTTTAGTTCTCGTTAGGTATCAATTTTCAACACAATAGTTTGTTTGTTTGTCCTCAGCAGCCGTCCAGAGACTCTGAGCCCGATGGCAACAAATCAAATCACAAGTCCAAGTCGATCGGACAGATGCAACTTCTGTTTTCGAGCGAAATTTAGGTTGCGATTGACGCAGCCGGTCGGCGATTGGCTGGAAAAACTATATTTTTGTGAACTTTTGAGAAATTTGGCCAGGTGTTTTCTGGGTTAGCGGGGTGCTCAGGGTGCACTCCAAACCACAACGTCACAACCACAAGTCCCCAGGACGCTGGCAAAAATAAGCACCGGTCCCCAAGTAAAATGCACAGGTTAACAGAATGGTTTGACTCTCCCTAACGGACCTTCTGACCGATCGGAAATTGTGGAATTTTTACGGCCCGGTCACTTGTAAGGGGTTCGCCTCGCCTTTGATACAAGTACAAACCCGGTCCAAGGTCCCTTTTGCAACACTAGACTCCAAAACACGACTGTTGACCGTAAAGTCCTCGGTCTCGAAACGATCTATCTGGAGACCGTTTTAGTGGATAAATTTACTAGGAGAGTGCCCTCTGTGCCTGTACACAAGCAAGACTTTGCAACCGTAAGAACCAACGCACTTTCAAGTCGATTCACTCCGCTCACACACAGCACAATTGCCCCCGAAGTCGGCCCGGATTTTTTACGCACAAAAATTCACCGAATTCGGGCGTCGATTCGATCGCCAACGTCGCCCGATTTGCTGAAGTTCACCAACACACGCTATCGAACGGACTGAAAACCTCAATGCAAGGAAACTTTTAGCCGCGAAAACAAAAATAAAGGTGGATATAATGCCCCAAAACGCCCCCTCCCAAAACTATTAATTCAAACAAAGCTCCGTTTCGAAGCGAAGGTGCGCGTGCAGGCAATAGCAGTTCACGTCGGGCTCACCGGATGAGATTATATGAGCCCACCCAGGTATCTACTAGTGCTTGCGGAACCAGATTCGTCAACCAAGCCAAATCAATCAGCGTTCGTTTTCGGGATGTTCGTTTCGTGGGTAATGTCGTGAGTTGTTTATTTGCTCGTTCACTCGCTCGTCACTTCGCCGACTTGCTCGTTCACAACATAGTTTTTAAAATTACAACACAGAAATGACCAAAACAACACAGAAGCGCAATAGGCGCACACGGGACACACACAAACGGCGATGACAAAACCAAACGGAACGGGGACGCACTTTCTGCTGACCCTCACCGAACCTACAGTAACCGCTCTCTTTAGTTGCAAAGACAATACAATTTGGAATGGTTAGTGTGGAGGAGAATAACAACACACAACAGGGGTTCCCGGAAAGAGAATAATAACGCTAAGCAAAGGTAAACGAGGCACAAAAGGTAACAAAGTAGTATAGCTTGTGATACACGATTTGTCCTTTTTTTTCATTTTTCAGACTCCGCCCAAAAACCAAAATTAGTTTCAACTTTCAACACCATGCCCAGCGCTTTCACAGTTTTACAAGCTAGGCAGCTGCAGCGCGCACACTTGTACGCGCACACAGCAAAGATGTGCCACGCAGCCACAAATCTTTCACACATGCTACAGCAGCGGAACGCACATCGCCCACAGCCACAAATCTTTCTCGCATGCAACAGCAGTGGTGTGCCACTACACGTGTGTGTTTGGTCACTTTTTCATGTGAGGGACACGAATTTACAAGCTAGGCAGCTGCAGCGCGCACACAGCATACGCGCTCACAGTTTCGCAGCAGATATGTGCCACCAGCGATACACACACGCACACATGACCCACAAAATTTTCGCGCATGCAACAGCAGTGGTGTGCCACTACAAGTGTGTGTTTGGTCACTCTTTCGTGTGCGGGACAGACCAGTTAAGTGTCTGCAACATGACAAAAGGGCTGTTAAAAAGGGGTTGTCACACTGGCTGAGCTCATTCATGTACAATGTTACGTTACGTGCTACTGGTCTATTTCATTGCGTTGGTGCTGATATTTTTGCGATATTATTTCGACAGCGATAAATCTATTGTCGATTACGAGATTTATGCACCAAACTGCACCGAGAGCACCGTATATCTTATTCGAAAATACGTAAAACCGTTTTGTGCCCGACTTGGACATCTCAACCTGTCCTACATTATCCGTCAAAACTTCACGCAAAAACGTATGTGGATTCAAATCGAAGCATATGGAAGCCTTCAATAACCGGTATGCGGATGTACTCCGCACACGAAAATGGACCAGCCGGACCGGAGTAATGAAGATTTACAATGAAAATGTGATTGAAACCGCTATAACACCTGAGTGGCTGACTGAAAAGTTCAAGTATGTCGTTAAGAACGAGCCAAAAGCCCGTAGAATCCAGATCCGTGTAGGACTAGGAATTATGAAGCCAGAGGCTGTGGTGTACTTTATGGCAGGCGCTAATACTTGTGTTCACCCAAAATTACCATTCCTTCACATTAGCCGTGTTCATAGAAAACAAACCTTCGAAGAGTTTCAGAAGCATATTAAGGACTTCGACGAAAGACATTTTCTTGAGAATTTGAATGTTAACATGTCTGATACCTCTGAACCAGCACCTTGTTTTGCTACAAATGTTGAATTCTGCGTATTATGTAAACGATAAACCATTTTATTGATTACGGTATGCGACCATTTTCTCAACAATATCAGCACATGGAAAAATAGAAGCAGGACATGGAGTACAAGACAGGAGATACAAAAACTCATCAACCCCTTTTTCTTTAGCCCTAGTAGCATACTCGTGAGGCTGCATCAACACATACGAAAGTATGTCACATAAGTTGGAAGACACACACAAGTGGTTGTAGAAGAAACATTCTCCTGTGTGTACATTGTACTTAAAATTTAGATTTTTTATAATAAAATTCATGATCACAGCAGCAGAACGTTGGCTCCTCAACGGTACAGCCCCTATAATATCACTCAGTGTCTGATCTTCTATATCATTTTTCTCCACTTGCTTCTTCTCGGGTTCTGGTGCAGCATGCTTCTCCACCACAGGAGCCTCATTTCGCTCCTGCCGAGACAGTCGTTGGTACTCTTTGGGGTTTATAACATATATTTCACGGAATTGTTTTGCCATAATTATTTGGTTAGTGTAAAAATACGATGTGTTTCGTCGGGAAACAGGCCGCTTCGGGTTAATACAGTGCTTCTGGTGTCTAAAATAACGTATCGTTCTCCCAGCTCATTAAAAGCATATCGAGTAATTTGCGACAAAGCCTGGCTTTTACGACCAAAAAATTCTCTTTCCATATTATCTATGGTTTGCTTTGACACAAATTTAAACAATACGATATAGCGAATATTGCGCCTAATGCTTGACAACATTTTCTGAGAAGAACTGTAAAGGTTATGAATACTAAGAATAAAAGAATAGTTTCCATGACGTGAAAGCACAGTAGCCATTTTAAGCCAAAGAGAAGCTACATCGGCATTGCTACATAAATGCCCCAAATCGTCAAAAATGTAAAGCGACGAACCATCAGAATCATTTTTGAAGCTATTAGAATCGTTGAAGAAAGACTCTGGAATTTGATAATGGAACTGACAGTCAATATTTTTGTCCTTGCAGAAAATACGTATTTCGTTATATATCGGCTGCCAGCTTTCGTAAAATATAATAAGCTGTTTTAGGACATCATTATTTGTGCACGAAAAGTAATTTTTGATTAAATTTGCAAAAAAAGTTGTTTTCCCCGTGCACGGCGGTCCAAGTAAAATCATGGAAAATGGATCTTCCAAGAAGAAATCACTGATTTTGTTCATCTTGATGGCGGCGCTGAAACTAATGTTTCAAAATGTACGTGTGATGTATATATGTTTTACATATGCATGCAAAAGCACCTGTTTAAGGCACAGTCGTCTGAAACATTGACCAATGTATTCTCCCAGAGATACGGATTCGTTTGAGTTGAAATAGCTTTGTTCACTGACAGAAAGCCGCCTTCCACTCACAAAGACAATAACGCAAACAATAAGCACAGTAGCTGCAGATCCGAAAACACCTCCGGTCACGTCTGAAACACGAATATGGGCATACGTATTTTAGTATTTCGTAATTCAAAATACGTATTCTGTCTCGACAGACGGTGAAATACGTATTTTGACAAAATTTATTCGAAAATACGTATTTAGACTAAACTTACATTTGGGTTGTTTCACAAATGAGATCTCGTATTTTCAAGGACAACTCACAGTTCATCCAAGGAGCTTCACGTCGGCTTCGAAGAAATACGTTTTCTAAATTATCCGTTTGACAGTCTGTGATGGTGCGTCCTGTTCTACTGTTGTGAAGCATCTTGCATGTTTGACTACGTATAATGTGGTTGCTCTGGAAACGACCAATCAGAATAGAGAACGGTGTCAAGTGGGCGGACCTTACACTTACTTTATTAGACGGACATTCGGCCACCGAGATCATTTTAACGTTGTTGTGCTGCAGCAATTTTTGTTTAAATTCGGTCCAGTTTTCTCGATCCACACAGTTTTTGACAGTGAACTGTTCCAAATATCTGAAGGTATGACTTTTTTGAGATGATCCCTCGTTGAGACGCTCACTCACTTACATTTTGGGTACAAATTCGGGTAGGGATTCGCAATCCAGCCTCTTTGTAAACCTGTTGAAGTCGCATCCATTAGGCACCCCAGGCGTAACGCGTAGTCCGGCGACGCAAATAGGAAGCATTGAGAGCAATATTAACTCCATTTTTGCAGAATGGCTGAAGCACAAGTACAGTCATCATACTGTTGTGGACATTGTATGACGTATTATCCAAGTCTCAAGGCATTCAAACTTCACAATAAGCGGGAACATTCAATCGACCCACGTCCGTCTGCATCCGGTCAGATACTGTTTTCCTTAAAACTGCAGCTATGCGCTGACTGTGTCTCTAAGGTTTATTATGTCACGGGTGGTAAAAAAGCCATGAAATCTGATAGAATATTTATTTCTCTCTGCAGTTCGTGCTCTACACTGAATAAACTATGATGGATGAAAAATTGGATGAAATATGGACTGACTATCAAAGTGGCGCCGGTTTTGTACCACCTCAACTACTCTACCGAAAAGCCAAAGAACATATCCCTGATTTAACAAGGAAACAAGTCGACGCCTACCTACTACGCAAGCAAGCTTACACAGACTTTATCCAACCGCGAGACAGAATTCCACGTTATTTATCAGAAAGATACTACATGGTGTCCCAACCAGGAGCGTTATTCGCCCTAGATACATTCTTCTTCGGTACCAAAATCAAGAATAAGTTGAATTTTGTTGGGGCCCTTGTTGCAGCTGATGTATTCTCGTCCTATGTGTACGCAAGTCCCCTTCGCAGTGTAACAGCCACATCAGTTGCACGTGCATTTGGAAAGATTCGCGATGATTTCGAGAAGAAATGGCCAATTACCAATATTATAAGTGACAGGGGCAAAGAATTTACCAAAGTACAGAAAATTGCTGCAGAACACAACATTGATTACTTGTTTCCTCCTTCATTTAGTCCAAACAAAAGCGCAAAAGCGGAATCAACGATCCGAATTTTACGTTTAAAAATGGCACGTATTAGACGTCACAATCCGAAATTGTTGGTGACCACCGTACTTAAGCGGGCTGTGCGCAGTTATAACACCACAGAGAATTCTGTGACTAAATTCACACCTCAAGATGCATTAAACCCAGAAAATGTAGGACGAGTATTACTCAACAGGCGAATGAACAGGTGGAATAAAGAGGATCAATATGGCGGCATGCGGCAACCCAAATTTAAAATTAGAGACTTGGTCTTGTTGAAAATAGCCTATAAAAACCCTTCATTTCTAAAGATAACAGAGCCTCGTTTTCATTCTGAACTTTACGAAATAGTTGGTATTAAACCTTCAGAGCCATCTTATTCATATTATATCAAAGCGATATCCGCCAAAAGACGTTTAAACGATCCCTATCCAGAGAGCTACCTGAAACTAGTTGAGCAAGATGGATAAATTTTACGTATTTCTGTCATCTACCGAACTGAAATCCGACGTGCCCGGCGTGGCTGAATACACTTGCGATCTTGACGCTTCTCGAAATGACATCATTGCATTTAAAGATAATGAAAAATATGAAGTTGCTCTCCGTTATATGGTGGCACCTAGCTGCATTTACAACGTGTCTGAGTGTTATATACACATTCAATCTAAGCATGGTTCCACAGGACTTCGTTTGGGTGATTCACAATATATTGTCAATGAAAATCAATTTAGAGATGCATTAAATGCCCTTTTTGGGAAAAGGGAGGCGTTAAGTATATTCGGTACCAATATTTCTCCAGTTACTGTTACATATAATGCCGAGCTGCGTAGAATGAGCGTAACGTATTTGCCTATTGTTGATACTCCATACCATGTTTCCATTACGCCCATGTTGTTGGCTAAGGCTGGCTGGCCACTTGCAGCTGCTGAAGTGCACATTACGACTGAAGCTGTAACGGTCAGAGGTGTTAGTATGCCCTCCATATTTCTGTATAATGAATATTTATGTGTCGAAACTGATCTCGTTGCACCATCAAGATACAATGACAGTTACCGCAACCTGTTGGCTACCTTTCCAGTTGAATATGATACACGTGCTGGCAGCAGTAAAGTATTCTCAGACTTTATTGGAACTAAAGCCAAACATGTTTATGAAATGGCCACCCCTATGTATATGCCTGTATGCCCTGGCACTTTTTCAAGTTTCAAGATCAATGTTCGTAACGAGCAAGGCAAAACTGTGCGTTGGTGCACACCAAGCGTAGGGGTTATAATGTTCGTTTTAGAGTTCCGTCGTCATTCTTAACTTTTGTCGCGTGCTGTGCCTCTGCTAATAAAATGAATAAAAATGAATCAATCGTCTAGTTCTGGTTTTGCGTCTGTTGCAAATCCTAAAAATACGGTTTCGCATCCAACCTGGCTACACACACAAAAAGACGTAAAATCGCCTCCTGAGCCTGTTGAAAAGCCAGTTGTTGTGCCCAAAAAACGTCGTTACACGAAGCAAACTAAAAAACGCATTTCGAAAATCAAACCCAAAACAAAGTCTCATAAAGTTAAACGTCGATAAAAATGGCTGCTACATCGAGCTTGGACCTATATTCTACACCTCCGGTGATAAAGGACATCACCAAGGCCGAAGATATTTCGGTGGAACCATCAATTTTTCAAGTAAGTTATCTCTGACATTACCATTCAAAACGATTTAAGTCTTGCAATTGCTCTTACAGCCATCAAGTGGAGTGATCAGCTTTAATTTCAATTCCGGAAATGGCTTCTTGTCGCCAGAGTTTGATCTGAAAATGAAGATGAAGATTTTGAAAGAAGATGGGACCAACCTAGCCGCTGACGGTAAGCAAATTGTTACTTAGTGCCGTTGGTTCTGCCATGATAATTCCCCTTTCTTCAGATAAAGTGTGTACGGTCAACAACGGAGCACTTTCAATCTTCAGCGACGTGTCGCTTAAAATTGGCGACACTTTGGTTGAGTCGTGCAATGGTCTCTTCGTGTACAAATCAGCGTTCTACTTGGATTTGTGCGCAACACAAGCTGCCCAAGATGGCTATTTGCGACAACTTGCGTTGCACATTCCCGATTCTATAGGTATGTTTACACGGGTGTTCATGAAAAGTACCCACTTATATACATGTATTTTGCAGGCAGTATGGGTCCCACTGCTCAGAATGATGGCTTCACAGAGCGTTGTGGCTTGTTTGCGCTGTCCAAACCCGTTTACACATACACGAGACTGCCACTGGACTTCTCGCAAAATCCAAAACTGATTTGGCCAAATCAAAATGTTACAATAACATTGACCCATGCCAACAATTCCCTAAGGCTCATGTCGGACAAAGAAACTAATTATAAGATTGTTGTTGATAAAATTGATCTAATTCACCGCAAATTCTACATGACTGATTATTTTCTGCAAAATGCTGTTCACCATTTGAATGAAATAAGCTACATGCCCGTGAATTTTAAGCGTCTCACCATGGCAGGGCCTTTTAATGTTGCTAAAGGCCAAGGTGTTTTAGCCATCAATATGAATGTACAAAGTGCTCCACTGGCTGTGTTGTGCACTTTTGTGAAACAAATTAACTTTGCTGGCGATAATACAAAAAATCCTTTTGAGTTTTCACCCCCAAGCGTCACTCGGGCTACGGCTAAATATGGTTCTATCACTTTACCCTCATTTACTCCCACATTAGACCCTGCTTTTATCTCAGATGCTGTAAGTGAGTATGCGGCTTTAGTTAAATTTCTCGGTTCTTCGCTTTCTACTCCTTTCTCATACCTATCTTATAAGCGATTTTTACACAACAGTTTCTATTTTACTTTCAATTTTTCTGATCTTGCTCTTAGCAATGACTATATATCAGCAACACACGGAGGTGTGGGAGATCACTTGAACATTCACTTTCAATTTTCACCTCCACCCGCTGATCCCCATGTCTGTATTGTGTATGTAATCACTCAATCTTCATTGAAATACTTGAACAATGGCACAATGGAACTTGAATATGCTAATGGTATTCCGTAAATAAAACATAACTGCGTTGACTGGTGTCTTGTTTGCTTAAGGCTACACGCATGGATTCAACTTTATCATGTAGACAACACCAGAGCAATGAAGTAGACCAGTAGCACGTAACGTAACATTGTACATGAATGAGCTCAGCCAGTGTGACAACCCCTTTTTAACAGCCCTTTTGTCATGTTGCAGACACTTAACTGGTCTGTCCCGCACACGAAAGAGTGACCAAACACACACTTGTAGTGGCACACCACTGCTGTTGCATGCGAGAAAGATTTGTGGCTGTGGGCGATGTGCGTTCCGCTGCTGTAGCATGTGTGAAAGATTTGTGGCTGCGTGGCACATCTTTGCTGTGTGCGCGTACAAGTGTGCGCGCTGCAGCTGCCTAGCTTGTAAAACTGTGAAAGCGCTGGGCATGGTGTTGAAAGTTGAAACTAATTTTGGTTTTTGGGCGGAGTCTGAAAAATGAAAAAAAAGGACAAATCGTGTATCACAAGCTATACTACTAACAATAACAACAGGTTTACGAGAAATCCGACCTAAACTAGCCTAAAACCCCACTAAACAGCACTAAATTATGGGTGTGATCACAATCACCAGACTACAAGTCTCATGGCATGAGAATGTCAAATTGGCTGCCCTAAAGTGTCCCTATTAACCTTCCTGAAAACACCCAGTTTTCCGTTTAAAGCCCCCGAGTTCTGTAAGTGTAATCGTTTCCACTCAAAGTCCCCGGGGGCTCTAGTAATTTTTTCTTTTTGGCCATTTTCAACCAATTTACTCATTGCCCCCGGGCTACAAGAGGAAAGCTCCGGTACTTTGGGAACATGGGAGAAATACTGTAAGTTCTTTAATAAGCCCCCACTATGGAAAAGCAAATCGTTGAAATCAGCCATAGATGGGGTAACGGCGGACTTAGGTTCAACACGGAAACCGGAAATATTTCCGGATTCCGGAACACGAGATTTACCTTCAACGGGATTTTAGCTCACTGCGTTTTCAAAGCTTTGCGACACATTTTATGTACCGCAAGTTCCAATACGTGTGCGGTTCCGGAGTCCGGAAATATTTCCGAAAAAGCAAAATGTGTTCCGCATCCGGAAATACATAAGATTTATTGCATGTAAATATTTCCGGATGACGGATTCCGCGTTCAACCTAAGTCCGCCCTTCGGAAAATCTTCGAAGAACGGACTTATTCTGGGGAGGACTTATAGAATGTGGCCTTCTCCGGTTCGTAGTTATGGTAAAACGAGCTTAAGAGAAGCTAGATTTTTGGCGTTTGTCCCGGCTTTTGAGCGTTTAAAGCTGATTTTTGCAATTATTTTATTTTTTCGCAAAACCTATACCTAAATTCGCGCCAATGTAGGCCAGGGCCGTGGCAGGGTCTGATCTTATGCGAAACATTTTTCTTGCAAGGCAACGTGACAACAACAGCACACGTCGTGTTTGTGCCCGGTCAGAAGCGGTCTGTATGCATAAAGCATGGTAGAAGTTCAGTATTTAGCAACCAAGATCTCAAACTGCAGCCTGAAATGGCAATTTATAAATATGCACAATCTGAGGCAAACAAAGAAAATGGTCGTGCCCTTGATATATCAGGCAACAGCACACCCAACGCGAACAGACATACGAATTCAATGTTGAATTATTGGCAACCATAGTGTTGTCGCGTACCCGTGCAAGAAAAATGTTTCGCATATGCCCCAGCCCAGGCCCTGTCGGTGCACCCATGTGGAGCAGAGCCGGGGCCCTGGCCTATATACATGGGCGCGCCCTATCCGTGAGGTATTTAATGTTTCTGATAATTGTCGACCAACCATTCCTTTTGAAACGGCGTTTTAGGTTGCGTTCGGCAGCGACCACAGTGACTTTCCATCCTGTGAATGTATAAGTCGGCAGTCGCGGACGTATGGCCTCGGGGATACGACGGTGGTGCGCTACTAGCGCAACTGTGTTTGCAACGAGGATCTCTCTGTAAGTAAAGGTCGTTGATTGCGATGCTTGGCTGGCTTGGCACACACCGTCGAACAGGTGCGCCTCAGAAGCACCATGTCCCTTTACTTGCATGTCATATTTTCTGTTGTAGTGGTTGCATTTAGTTGACTTGAAGCACAATCGAATCTTTGGACGATTTTGTACATGCTAAAGGCACGAAATGTCTCCATACGTATGCAGGTTGCCTGCAGTTTCAATGCAATGTTCTAACGCTTGCTTGCACCCCTTGAATCCATTTCTTCCAGTGTTTGCTAGAACCAACTGTTCGAGAGTGGCCTTGTAACACAAGGCAAGCAGCGTGTGAAAGAATTTTCAGCATTTCTTACCCACAAAATCGCCAAATGATACGTTTGTTATGTAACTCAACGCTGCCCAACCACATTTATGTGCATTGGTTATTTCATGCAGATAAAAGTCACTGTGTACTATTCCTGCTAAAAATAGTTTTATTGCAAAAAGCGTGTTTCTTTTCTAGAAAGGTGCAAGCGAAAATAATTTTAGCGATAATGGAATCCTGCTATGCTAAACATCTACTGAAATGTTTTTCAATGTGTTACTTGCAGCCTTTGAGCCCTTGTTTAGTCTTACTACGAGCAAACCACGTTTGAGGAAGACCACATTGAGCAATAAAAGAAGAGCAGAGTCAAAAAAGCAGAACCTTTATTTTCTTCGTATGGCTTAGGCTGATTTTGGTGTCTGGTTCAAGCTTAGGCTCAGACCTACACTTAGGCTTAGTTTCGTGTTTTGGGTTAATTTGTCACAACTTTCCATTTTTATAATTAGGTTTAGGCCAACTCGCTCTTTTGGACTCTGCAATTTTTCACTAGCTCAAAGTGGAGTTGCTCAAACGTGCTTTGCCCAATTGCCCGTGCGCCGAGCTCCATACTCCTGCGAACATTGAAAGGCAGCAGACATGACTTTCCTACCACCAACCCAAATCCCGGCGCCAGAGTGACAACATCGTGAATCTTTGTTCCAAATACCTGAGCCGGTCTCACTATGTTCTTCTTTTGCACCCAGTCGGAATTAATTTCGAGTTCGAACGAATCGTAGTGTGCAAAAAAACGATCGTTATCAATATCGACTTTGCTGGTGTTCCTAACAAATGGTGCGTACGCGTAGGCTCGTTGAAACGACATCACTGCAATATTTTCTGCCACTGCCAGCAGGAAGTGCTGCAATGCCAATAATTTTATGAGAAACCAGCTAAAAACGATGCAGGGCAAATAACTGAGAGAGTTATTTGAAAAAAATATTTGCAGGATGACACATTTACAGACGTTCTGAGCTGCTGAAAAAATCGAGGAATTTAAACCCTCCTCGCGCCAGGCGCGTTAAATTTTAAGCTTGAGCCCATCTCCAGTTGTACAGATTTACACCGTTCTCGCAGCTTTACTCCTATGAGCGTAACTTCTGATAGATGGCAATGCGTTCCCATGGTCCTTGTGAAGCGCAGAGACCTTGAACCACCTGCGTACAGCAGTACAATGCGCAGGTAGGTTCTCAGCTCGGACCTCAATGGCGGCCCTGCTGATTTTTCTTGCTAGTTGGGGCTTTTTTATTCGTCTTTTTTGCGCGCAATGAATAAGCGTAAGCGTCTTTTTTGGATGTGGTAGGTAACAAACAACTGTCACGAGTTACGTGGTTACACATACACACCATGCTTGCTTATACTATGGACCTAGTAACCGTCTGCTCTGGCATCCCGAGCGCACAGCAACAGCCAATCAGCGCTTGCATAGCTATGGCCGTTTCGCTGTGCTGGCTTGCTGCTGTGTGTTACCATTCCTGCTAAACGCGCGGAGCGCACGCCCTCTTTCCTATCTTGGACGCGCATAGCGCGTATGCACCTATTTTCAGAACCTATGTACCTTGCTTTTTATCCCACTTTATTCTACTTACTTTGTCTGTTTTTGAAACATCAGCTGAGGTTTTTACCCATATACTTGAGGCTTGAATTCATTCATCTATTCATCAATAAACTCTCGTAAATACTCACCGCGGTGGTATCAGCCAAGCGGCACTCATACGTCAAGAACTCTCATACTCATCACACGCGACCATAAAAAGTGGCGACCACGCGAATAATTGGAACAACACGGTTCACTTTGAAACTCTCCTTCCTCGACTCGTTCTGGTCGTTCTGAGACGGGCCCATTTCCTCATTTCGACCGCCGTCAGCAACCTGGTGCGCACAACGCCGATCGTCCTCGATCGTTCCCATACCTTACCCTTCGACCGTTGGCTGACGCAAGACTTGCCCACTATGTGAGAAGAGAGAAACTGTACTCTCAACCGACGTCAACCGCGTTTCTACAATCCGCACGACCTGCGACGACACTCTTCTGGCTGCAACTGCATAACTGACACTCCACGGTTCAAACACTCAAACCACAACCGGCCGAACGACACTGCTGCCCTGTTTGCAAGCCTGATCACCTTGTGAGTGGTTTCAGTTTCTCGGGTCGATGGTTTTGTGTGTTTGCATCAATTTTTTTTTCGTAAAACTTGCATTTATTGAGTATACAGTACTCATAAAAGCAGCATACATTTGTAATTGTATCACAAACAGCAGCACCTCATATGTATTGGGTTATACCTAGCGAACCGACCTGCTTTTGTTTTTTGAGATTTTCCATGCCAAATTTCGTCAAGCAGAGTCTCAGTCGAAGTCACGTCTTTCTATTTTGGGGGAAATGCCCTTATTTCGAATGGAACACTTTGCACAGATATGAAAAATTAAAACTGTGGTATTCTCAGGATCCTTCAGCTGAACACTGCGCTCAACACAAAATGAACAAAGAACAATATTGCAATGAAAGTAAAGACTAAATTCCTCTTTGGCATATGAATGAGCTTGTATGTAATGTCTTTCCAAACTGCTGTTCTTTGAAAACAATGCGTCACACGAATCGCAACAAACAAGACGATTGCCCAATTCGCTCATGAGAACAACACTTCACACACAGCGTCGTAGACCTCGTCTGTTGTTTTGTCTGTCACGGAAATTGTCTGAACGTCTTTGGCTGGTACAGACCCAGGGTTGGATTAAAAAAAAGTAAAAATTTTTTTGTAAAAAAAAAATTTTTTTTTTTAAAAAAAAAAGTTGGCCACTTTTTTTATTTTAAAATTTTAAAAAGTAAGTCCACTTTTTTTTATTATTTTTCCCCTTTTTTTCGTTATTTTCTCACTTTTTTAAGGTAAAAATGTATGTTTTCATGCGTTTTATTGCTCATCATTCTCAAAAAATCGCCTGCGGCGCTTATATTTCAGTTTAAAATGGCGTTGTAATGAACTCATACAGTTCCTAGACATCCCAACAATCGCTGCACGTATAATATAGGACACCCCATACCGTATACTGTGCAGTTATTGAGCTATCGACGTAAGCTATCGACAGACTCCACGTTGCTCGCCTATTTGCAGTTGTGTGGATTTGTCATTTGTTGCTTTTGTCACACAACATGAGTGTGGTGTAGCTCTTTATCTCTCTTCAAATTTATCCCCAAATTCACAAACAGAAGGTTGGTCTCCCTTTTGTCATATATGTATGCCCACAGAGTTACCTTCGGGCGGGTTCTCAAAGTTGTGACCAAATGGGCTAGATCGCAGGTGATCGACATAAACATGCAAGTCAGTGGAGAAGTTCTCTTTAGTGTCCCTCAAAACATACCTAAGTAACATGATTTCAGAAATTTCATTTTTCTAGAAACCAATTTTTTGGGGGTCCGGAATAAAAAAAAGTGATTTTTAAAAAAAAAATTTTAAAAAGTTTTTTTTTAAAAAAAAAAAGTTCGATAATAAAAAAAATTTTTAATCCAACCCTGTACAGACCTACCGGAATATCCAGGATACTGTGGATTTAACCACTTCTCGTAGTGGTGATGAATTTTCTGAAGGTATGCAAGTGTGATGTTGCTTTCTGATTCACGGGATCGAACTTTAACCCTCTCTATGCTGACACTTGGATCACACTTGAGATATATAATTGTATCAATCGGGGGAAGAGCCCCTTGAATGCTTTCCACAGCAAAATTGAGAACTTCAAGTTCCTGTTTTCTCATCAAATCACTGTGAGCTTGACCGAAAACGTAGTGTGATGACCAAATGGAACGCTCAATGACAACTATAGGTTTTTGGGTTTGTGCTATCTTATCAGCAAGAGTTCTGTATAGTTGGCTTAAAACATAACATTGAAACGAAAAAAATGTAATGTGGCACGTCTGCGTAAAACAACTTCAGAAAGCTTTCCCAGGCCTCTGCAGGCTCCTCGACGGTTTCCAATTCTGGATGTTCTCGTTTTAAACGACGCAACGTGGTTGTCTTACTGCTACAAAGTTGTCCTTCAATTATAAAACACTTTGGCTTCATTTGGACGAAACTGAATTCAGACTTGTTCGGTCTTTCAAGTGCAAGAGTCCAAACGCAATACTCCAGGTGTCATCAGTCATGGAGGTATATTGATTGATGAAACAGAACAGCTTGGTTGAGTATAATCAATCACTTGGTTTCTGTGTGTTTGCAATTCTCTTTCTCTGTGCTGATTTCGTCTGCTGATCATTTCAGCTCTAGTCAAAATGTCTCGCTATTGCGTGGTCAAGTACGCCAAATGTTCTCGCGGTATCAGATCAAAAAAGGAGAGAGGTTTGGTTGAAATTTGTTGTGATGCCATCCCACCTAGCGCATTCCATAGTCACTTCACCACAATTTACCGGTTTTAGACCAGCAGTTGTCTCGTGTTTTTTTCTATTGGTTGTTTTGTTTTTCAAACGCCGCTTAGCCCAGCTTATCCCCACCTTTCTTTTTCTCTTCTTATTCTCTCAATATAAGTTGCGGCGGGATTGTATTCTGGAGGTGTTTTTGAGTCAGTTTTTGGGCCGGCTCGTGCCCCGTATGTGAACCCTAGGATATTTCATCAAATAAACCAGTCTACGCAAGTTGCGTTCGGAACCCGCGTTTGCTGTAGTTCGACGTCGTCTCGTCGCCGTTTCTTCGTACCACAGCTGTCTGAAGCTGTGCAGGCCCAGTCGTTGGACTGTTGCCTGGGTTTTGGGCCGTTGCTTGCCCGGTGCTGCGTTGGGGGTAGTGTGCAGTGTTGAGGTTCTCGATAACCTAGCACTTTGGTTTTGTGTCTGGCAGACTTGAGGGCTGTCCAGCACACCTGAAATCATTTGGTCCGGGGAACCCCTGGCATTTTGTCGCCAGAATTTTCGGACATTGTTTTTGCACACCGTCAACCCCCCTGGTCGGCAAAATAGGTCTGTATTGAACTCGTACACTGCAGTCAAGCCACGCTAAGTGCTCGCTCTCGTTATTTAAAGCGCAGCTTTCTTGTATTGCGTCAACGCGCGTTTTATTCGCGTTTATTCTACAACTACACAACGGGCATTCAATTTCTTCAGGCCAATTAATCAATACACGATCCGTAAAGCATCATATCTGCGTGGCCCCCGACTGGCAGTGTGACAAAATTGGAGTCTCCCGCCGAGACGTATTCCGACCGATCTGGCGCTTTTTCGTCGCCCATTCGCAGCCGTCAATTCGCTCAACCGCAGCCACAGCCGTGCGCGAACAAGATTGATCGATCTCACCCTCAGTTGGTTTGGGTGGTTGTTCTCGATTTTTGATTTTATTCATCTTTAAATTTGGGCTGCGTATTTGTCGTTTCAATTTGGGCAATTATCTGAAACAGAAAGGTTTTACTATCTACTTCGCGCAGCAACAATAAGGGCTTTCGTCGCAAACGACTGGGCACAAATTCCGGCCTCGACAATTTTTCGACTTTGCCCCCGCAAAAAGTCCCTGTTTTCGGATTTTTCGCGCTTTCATCGGCGTTGTTTTGAAAAAGCCCGTCCTTATTCTGGGTCGTAGAATTTTTTCCGACCAAGTGCAACCCAACCCGGCTCGTTTTAGCCGCGATTCCCAATTTTCGGTCTTTTCTCTGCAGCCGAAATTTTCCTTCTTGGGGTTTGACTATTTTGAGCATTTTGCTCCGGTCATTTTGCTTGTGCCACAGGCTTTATTTTTGGCGCCGGTTATTTGGCAGCTTTTTATCAACTATTTATTGATTAGCCACAGTTTGAAATGCAAATGGAAACATCAGCAGATTTTGACGCTCAGCCGTCCTATGATGAGCTTGTTGTGATGCTCCAGCGCAAGACCAAAGAAGCCGATTTTGTTTGTAATCACGCTGATCAGTTGGAAACCAAATTCCAGAAGCTCAAAAGCGCATTTGAGGCTAGCAAACAGCAATTAGCTAGCGTTTTGTCTGAGAAGCAGCAGCTAAGCGCCGATCTGGCTGAAAAGCAGACTGAAATCAACCATTTGCGCGCGCAGGTTCAGATATTCACCGCGCCCAGTTCTACCGCATGTTTTGTTGCGCCGTCGCCTGCGATTTCAGCTGCTTCACTTAGCAACACTGTCTCTAATTGTGCTTCCAATGTGGCGTCATCCTTCGCGCCGAGTTTTAACATGGCCGCGTCGACACCGTCGACTGTTTTACCATCATCAACATCTGTCGTTGTTCCGCCAGCGCAACAACCCTCGTCTTTGGATCCGGCTTCTTTTACGGCGGTCAAGCACCAATTTGATCTTCTTGAGGCTAAAGTTGATCGTCTATCTGGTCCATCTGATATTATCGAGCCTCCACCTTCGCTTGAGCAGCGCCTAAGTTCCAACGCCCAGATCAGAACCGAAATTATTGGCAGCAAAGCTCGCGATGCTATCAAACTGAAACCATTTAGTGGCTCTGAAGCAAATTTGACGTTCGATTGCTGGCTATATCGCTTCGAACTGAAAGCCATGCAGGAAGAATGGTCTGATACGCTCAAAATCTATCAGCTTGAGGCACATCTCGAGGGCAGCGCGTACGATCTATTCAAATCTATCCGCGAAGAAACGCGTAGTGATTGGTGTCAGCTTCGCACCGCACTATTATCGCGCCTAATGCCAATCGAAACGCGGCGTAGTCTATTGTGCGAATTCCTGGAAGCAGAGCAGCAACCAAACGAGACAGTCGATCAATTTTATAACCGTCTCACTCGCGCAGCTTCTAAGGCGTGTAAGTCGCATAGTCTAGCTGATTATGAATCGACGCTGCAGTCAAAATTCGCCGATGGCCTTCTGCCGCATCTGCGCGCAGTGTTTCTGCAATTCGACCATTGTGCCGATCTGAACAAAACCGTGCAGCGTGCGCGTCGCATTGAGCACAACATCAAATTTGAGCAACAGCGCAGTAAATTGTCTTCTCTTCGTCGACCACAATCCACTATCGGTGCTGTTTCATCGACGCCTTTTCCGCCTTCCAATCGGCGTGGTGGCTGGTCGATTCGTCCAAGTATCGAAGGTCGTCATCGGCGTTGCAAGGTTGACTCGCGTGAACGCTGGTGTTCCATCAGTCGCGACTTGTTGCAATCGATTGGCATTTCTCAATTTGCCACAAATTCGTCGCGCATCAATTCGCTGAGTTCAACCACGACTGATGATAAGTCTGTATTCTTGAACGTTGAGTACAAGGGTCGGCGTCAACGATTTCGTTTCAACATCGATGATTCATCATCAAATCGAGTGACCCTCGGCGCACCATTTGTTCAATGTTTTCAGTTGACGCGCAATCCATCTGGTAATCGTGTGCGCAATTGATATCGCCGTTTGTTCTGCATTTCAATTTCTGGCGTTTATTTCATTGGTGCCTTCATTTTCGCATTTCAGGCATGCGTTTGGTAATACAGCTAACGGCCAAGTATTCATGTTTATTTGCAACAGTCAGCCTTTCGCGTCGTCTCGTGTGTTTGTCTGATCAACCAACCGCTGAGATGCAATTCGCGTTGGCCTCATCTTCACTGCACCAGTTTACATTTGTGTTTTGGTTTTGTTTCGCGCGCCTAGTTGTCGCGTTCGACTTTTCAACAGTCGTTTATGCAATAGCGCAACAGCTACCTCTTTCAACGTGCGGCAACACGTCTTGCAATCATTGTTCGTCGTCTTTGCCGATTCGTCGTTCATGCTTGCATTGAAGGAGGCTCCGTCTTCATTCTCTACGCGCCGTAATTTGGCGTCGTCAACCACACAACATTTAAAATTGGCGCATGTCCATCGCGCCAATTTCGACACTTGCACCATCAACATCGCACGTTTACATCGCCTACTACTACGTCCGTTGTTCACTGTCGTTCGATGCGCCATCATCGTGGACTGTCGTCGTTCGTATCATCGTTTTTACCTGGTTCGTACGTTGTGGCGTTTCGGTTCGAAAGAAGACGATGGAGTTGGTTACTAACGGGTAAAGCTTAGGTTAGGTTAGGTAGGCAGTGTAAGGTTCGCTTAATTATGAGGGCTATTCTCATTTTTCTTTTGTAGGATTCTCGTTTTGAGTTTGCACCCTCTTATCTATACACCAGTTGACAATTTGATATGTGATGAAAATTAGGGAATTTTCATTTTTTGAGGGGGCTGTGTGATGCCATCCCACCTAGCGCATTCCATAGTCACTTCACCACAATTTACCGGTTTTAGACCAGCAGTTGTCTCGTGTTTTTTTCTATTGGTTGTTTTGTTTTTCAAACGCCGCTTAGCCCAGCTTATCCCCACCTTTCTTTTTCTCTTCTTATTCTCTCAATATAAGTTGCGGCGGGATTGTATTCTGGAGGTGTTTTTGAGTCAGTTTTTGGGCCGGCTCGTGCCCCGTATGTGAACCCTAGGATATTTCATCAAATAAACCAGTCTACGCAAGTTGCGTTCGGAACCCGCGTTTGCTGTAGTTCGACGTCGTCTCGTCGCCGTTTCTTCGTACCACAGCTGTCTGAAGCTGTGCAGGCCCAGTCGTTGGACTGTTGCCTGGGTTTTGGGCCGTTGCTTGCCCGGTGCTGCGTTGGGGGCAGTGTGCAGTGTTGAGGTTCTCGATAACCTAGCACTTTGGTTTTGTGTCTGGCAGACTTGAGGGCTGTCCAGCACACCTGAAATCATTTGGTCCGGGGAACCCCTGGCATTTTGTCGCCAGAATTTTCGGACTTAGTTTTTGCACACCGTCAACCCCCCTGGTCGGCAAAATAGGTCTGTATTGAACTCGTACACTGCAGTCAAGCCACGCTAAGTGCTCGCTCTCGTTATTTAAAGCGCAGCTTTCTTGTATTGCGTCAACGCGCGTTTTATTCGCGTTTATTCTACAACTACACAACGGGCATTCTATTTCTTCAGGCCAATTAATCAATACACGATCCGTAAAGCATCATATCTGCGTGGCCCCCGACTGGCAGTGTGACATTGTTGTGCCTATCAAAGTCTACAGTCAGATCAGTATTGTCCACAGGATGTCAAAGCAGTTGGGAAATCCACAGCGGCCAAACTCTCTTCTTCTATTGGTCACGACTGGTGTCACACAGCGTCGGAAATGAGGGCTGTGAAACGGCCAAGCATGTGTTTGTAAAGAGGTACAAATTTAATACACGTGAGATTTTTATTTGTGTCGTACTTTTTTAAAAACTTGATCTACTAATTTCGACCAGCGTGAAAGTTTGTCCCCCACACCTAATGAACAACTTTTACGCTGGTCGAAATTAGTGAGCCAACTATATTTCACAGTGTGGCTCAAATAAAATTCTCCTATGCTTAACCATAGGCGCGCGTGTATTTTTGGGTGTGCTGTAACCAAGCAGCACGTCACCGTGGTGGCTCTTTGGAGCCACAGCTTGGCCGATTCAGAGCCCCTATCTCCGACGCTGTGCATGAGTCAGTTAGTGGTGCACTGTCTATGCCAATAGCAGTTTATGACAGTAGTTCAAAACTTTGTCTTTTCAGAAGCAAAGACTATTTTTCTAAGTGTCATGTTAAACGGTTGTTGCTGAGTCATGACAGAAAGCGTGGAAGTTACTCCCTAATACTGAGACCAGAACATTTTTTCGACCAACACCTTTGTCGTGCGTGTCATGCAGCCCTCACAACTGCTTCAATGCTGAAGATACACGTTTGTTCGAATAACAGACTGAAGCCTGCGCAATCACTGGACGAATTTCAAGATTCTAAAAAACCTTTTGCAAAGAAATATCAGTTCTACCAAAATCTTTCAAAGCGATTGAGCTCTATCGGTGTCCATGGACATTCTTTAAGTAAGTTGGTCAATCCGTTTATATGTGTATATGATACGGAATGTTACAGGGTGGAAAGAATCACAGACGACATGGACATAAGAAAGTTGCGCTTTGAAGCAGAACAGCACCTAGCACTGATAGTGTCTCATGACACTGTTCGGAACCAAACTAGTTTCTTTCAAACAACAGATTCTGCTGCGGTACAGTCCTTTGTGTCTCACTTACTTTGTTTACAAGAGCAAATGGAGGCCACAATGCGCGATCGTCTCAAAGATATGTTTTCTGCTGTGGAGAACGCCAGAAATCAGTGTAAAGAACCATACTGGCAACGGAAATGTGACGGAGTGGACCGAACACTAAAAAAACATGTTTCAGTCCTGTCCGTGTTTGGATTCGCGAGCTCTTCGTACGACATCTCAGTGCTTGCCAGCGCAGATTTCCTAAATGTTCTGAATCAGGCTGATGGTCCACTGTCGTGCATCAAAAGAGGCTCTGATTACATGGTGCTAAGTAGTACTTCGTTAAGGTTTCTTGATGCACAACTCTTCTCGTCCTCTCGGTCAAGTCTTGAGAGTTTTCTCTTGTCTTTCTTTGGCAAAGACGCAAGTCCAGACCTGAAGAAACTGAAATTCCCGTTCGGAATCTTCACCGGTCCTGATACCCTCTCGAAACCGCTGCCCCTGCAGTATAGTGATTTTTATGATCATTTCTTATTGGAGAATTCATTGAACAGACCATTTCGCATCTACAGTGATATGATCAGTGAGGGTCTGTCCAAGGACAGAGCATTATCTCTGCTGAATTCCAACGAACCTCCTAAACCAGGAGAAGAAATTTTCAAGGAAGTCTCCGCTTTTTATGACCGGTGTGGTTGTCGCTCTTTAGACGATTTGTTGAAAATTTATTCGCAAAATGATGTTGTAGGTTTGTCAAAAGCATTGTCAATGCTGATTGATGAATTCACAAAGCTTGGTGTGAACATGACAGATTTTATCAGCCTGCCAGGCCTTTCAATGGCATATTGCCATACCTATATATCAAAACACTCAGACTGTGTTCTTTTCACACTTGAGTCAAACTCGTTCCTATACAACACAATTCGTTCTTGGATTCTCGGAGGCCTGTCTTTGGTCGGAAACCGCTTGGCCGTCAAAGGAGAATCTCAGGTCAATCCACATTTAGGTGAAAATCATGAAACAGTTGGGTTCATAGCCAACTGGGATATTACGTCTCTGTACAGTCATTGCTTGAAACAAAATGTTATGAGCTCTGTCTTCTATTTGAGACGTCCGGAAGATATGTACTCAGCACATTTAATGGGCCAACGAAATTTGGTTCAAAATTGTCAGGTTATGGAATATTTCGCCATAAAGGATTCTGTGTTCATTGAAAGTGCTGCAAATCTGGGAGAGACTTGGGTTCAAACCCGCGATGGAACCCCCTTCCGCGTGGACGGGGTTCATCGGCTTCCAAACGGTCAAATTAGTTGTGTTTATGAATATTTTTCTGTGTATTGTCACGGGTGTCTGTATGGCCATGCAAAATGCAAATTGTCAAAGTTCATAAACAACAAATCCGGAGAAGAATTGCTGCACACTACAAAAGTGCGAATTGCAAAGCTCAGGAACTCATTCAAACTCAAGTTCATGTTCTCCTGTGAATTTGAAGAGCTCCTGAAAACAGATCCGGACATGCAATTTGTCGTCAATAGTGTTAATTTTGGATGTAAAATCGGTCGCAAACGCTTCACTTCCGACGACCAACTTCTGGATTGCATTCAAAATGGGGAAATTCAAGGGATTTTGTGTGCTAGTGCCACAGTTCCACTTGACCTTCGAGAACAAATGGATTGCTTTCCACCACTTTTTTGTAAACGAACGTTTTCCTTCAGTTCGCTGAGTCCCACAATGCAATCGTACGCAAGGGAGCATGAAATGTTTCTTACTGGAAGTCGAACGCAACTCATTTCGTGTTTCAATGTCGATGGTTTTGTGTACAGCACTGAATTGGTTAAAATTTTGTTGGATTTGGGTGTTAGAATTCACTCCATTCAATACGTTCTTCAGTACTCGAAGAGCAATGTGTTTGAGTCATTCTTGGAAGATCAAGTAGCTGGGCGACGTCAGGCGTTCAAGGACGGAAACCTGCTGAAGCAGAACCTACACAAAGCTCTCTATTGCTACACCTATGGCAACTTGCTAAGAAACCCTAGCAAATACAAGCATATAAAATTTTATGAAACGAATGACCCAAAGTTCAAACGTGCTCGTGCTTCGCCCAATTTGCTCAGCGTCATTGATTGTAATGTCTTGTTTGAAGTGACGTCTAAAAAGACTGAGGAAAAAAACCAATCCCTCATCATACAAGGAAAGGAAACGCTCGACCAAGCTAAGCTCTTTCTGCTTGACACTGTTTACAATTTCTTGTTGAAGTTCATTAACTGGAAAAAGTTTCAAATTCATGTTTCTGAGACTGACTCACTGATCTTCAGCGTAGGAGCTCCTTCGCTGCGAGAAGCAGTGTATCCGTCGATGCTTGCAGACTTTGACCGTGAGTGCGAACGGCGTTTGGTCCAACCAGGAGATATGTCGACCATCATGGAGCCTGGTCGCTGGCACAGTGCCTTGTCTTCAGATAGTTGTAGTGTATCTGAAAGTCCTTATGATGGTTGCATTGCTTTGAACAGCAAAACTTACATACTGACGTGTGCAGGAGAAACACGCGGAACGCATGTCAAAGCAAAAGGAGCATGCACAAAACCGAATGCTGACAGATTGACTTGGGATCTGTTTTACTCTGTTCTCATGAACGAGTCGCAGCCTGAACAGTGTCGTAACGCAGGTATGATGCGTCGTGACAACAAAATGTTGTGTTACGAACTGTACAAGACTTGTATAACTTCCATGTATATGAAGCGAGCTGTCATGCCTTGCATGGTGCACACTCGCACCATTGACATTGATGCTTCAGTACCACTCGAACGATGTCAGTATATAAACAGAAATGATAGCAGTGACTCCGTTTAAACATGTCTGGGTTGTCCAGTCTTCTATTTAAGTCTCCAGAATCTGTGAAGCCTCGTTGGTTGGAGGATAGCGCACGGATTGAAACAAAAAAGTCCTCAGAACCTGTCACAGAGACTACGGTACCTCAAGTCAATTTAACAACGGAAGATTTCTACGCTCAAAGACCACCGTTGGCAAAACGTCGAAGGCGTCGGCGCACCGCTAAACGACGAAAAACAACCCGTCGTCGGCCTACGGTATTCAAAAGAAGAAAGACCTCAAGGAAGACTAAATCCAGAGGACGTAAGGTGCGTCGGCGAACGCGCCAGAGATGAGCGCTAATTCCCTAAACTTCTTCTCCAAACGCAACAGCTTATTTCTGTGCAGCTTCAAAGATGATTTAATCGTCGACGCCGTTTCTCGCACGGAAAAACATTTCAATTTTGTGATTCCTCAGAGCCAATCCCTTTGGTTAATTCCTTCTCCTTCGTTATAGAATATTGAAAAATGGGAAGAAAATTGAACAGGCGAAACTGGCTGCTGATGAGGTTGTCAGCGTTGCTGATACTTGTGGATCTGCTTTGCTCGAATGTGTTACCCTCAGCATGAACGATATTGTCGTGGAAGGTCAAACACCTCCAGGAGTGAGAGCATTCAAAGAATATTTTGTGGCAACTCATGTTCTTCCGAAACAAGCTCAAGATTGGAACAAATCGCGAATGCTTCAAATTCGGGATGAGGCGGGTGAACAGGACAGTTTTGACGGCACTGCAAACCCGGGGATAACTGAAAGGGCGGACGTCATTGCAAATTCTCGTGTCGTAACCTCGCTCGTACCATGCAATTTTTCAATTTTTTCCTCTGGTCTTCTCCTACCAGGAAACATTCGTTACGGCGTGACTGTTGACATTGCCAGTGATGCCTTTGTGATTCTTGCAAACAAAAAAGATATCAAATATGAGGTTGAGGTTTTAAGTTGTCAAATCCTCTGTCAAAGGGTTCGTTTGTCAGAATCAATATCTCAATCTATTCATGAAATATGGAGAAAAGAGGCCAAACTTTCGTATGATTTTAATCGGCTCAACGTTCTGGGACCATTCCCTATTGCCTCAAATACTTCAGTGTATTCTGAAACGCTTGGGTTTGGTGCTCGCCCTTCGCTTTGTTTTATGTTTTTTGTTGCATCCGATGCAATGACAAAATACAGTGAAAATCCGTTTTTGTGGTATCACCACGATCTGAATTTCGCACAGCTTTCTTGGGGCTCTCAGGATGTACCAAAGCGCGGATATTCATTGGATTTCCAAAGTTCCGATAGTGACACCAGTTATACCTCTGTCGTCCCTTACACAAATTTGATGGACAGTCTCGGCCACACAAAAAACCTGACTAGCAGTGGAATAGGAAACTTTGAGTTTGCGAACGGGTTCACTGTGCTGAGTTTTGCATTTCTGGAGAGCGATATAACGGAAGAAACAGTTGCTGTCCAACCGTCAGACCGGGACCATCTCCGTGTAATGTTGCGATTTGCTAAACAAACACCCAAAAACATTTCAATGTATCTCATGTGTTTACAACCTGGTTCAGTCTGGATTGATCCTAGCTATGCAATTTCCATGTCATATCAACTTTCAACTTTGTAAGATGTCGAAAAACCTGCCATTTGTTGGTTATGTTGCAATTGTGTTGTGTACTGCATCTCTCCTACTGTATAACCTGTTCGCTTTGTTTTGGAATTACGGTCTAATTTCTCCGATTTCGGTCTCTAATGGATCGTGTTTTGCCATGGCTATTCCTGTAGTGTATGACTACTTGTATCGGTTTTGTGATCGCTTTCATAATGTGTCATTTGATATCAGTCAGAATTTCAGCAACCAATCAATGAAAATGAATTTTATTGGTTTGTAAACTGCATTATGGAATCATGAAAAATAAAAGAAAAAAATAAAGTTCTGTTCGTTTTGCTGTGCACGGTACATGAAACAAAACAACAAATTGCCCTACAACAGCACCTTTTTCCACAAACAATGAATCTCTGCAAATATTAGCAAGTATCACGCGCATGGAATTATGTTCCTCCAAAATTACATCAATCAAAAGTAATCCGTTAATTACGCATGAAGAATATGGTTTCACCAAAATACAAGTTCCGGGTGGTGGATCAATAGAAACATCAAGATCAAGTACTTTCGTTGTGTGTGGCGAAAGAGTAAACGATTTCGGTGACCGTATCTGCCATTCCGGTTTTGTCGAGTTCGTCTTGATGGGTGGAAACGCGTTCCTTGTAAAAAGCTTGTAGATTAGCTCTGTCATTTAATTTAGACACTACGTTCGACATTTTCGACCAGGTCTACAAGAGTTTGCAAAGACAAAAATTAGTAAAAGCCCCCCTGGCTAGGTATAGCGCCAACAGTGAGTCATAGCTTTTGGCCTGATTGATTATACAATTCAATTTATTAATTGTCAATTACAATTATCACAATTGTCACAATTATCAATTACGACCGTATGTTGTGCAGACAGAAACTGGCTCCCATTTCTGTCTTGATTGATTATACGGTGCCATCCGAATTGTTGGCTTTTGGCACTGATTGATTACACTAGATTCACGTGTTATTTGATACTGTCACGGGAGGCGATGTATATACTACTACTCACGTTATCACTGATGAAGAATAGCGCGATCCAGGACAGCAATTTCGCGCGTATCGCTACTCAGAAGGGTTGTTACATGCTGGACTGCATGTCGCTTGTCACACCATATCTGTGTGCCAACGGCCAACGCTGCCACAACACCAACAGACAGCACAAAAAGAAGGAGGCAGCGGACGGCGAGGGCGGCCGCGGAAGGGTGAAATGGAAAGGTCAGCATCCATGTGCCATTCTGGAAGATCTGACCGTCAAGATCGCGTCCGATTGGTATGAGAAACATGTGGCTGAGCTGGCCTCATGCAAAGGTGTGATGCCAATTGAATATTGCATCCAGAAAGTTGCCAAGCTCATGTCCGACTACTACATGGTCGCCAGTGCGCGCACATTGATGGAGGTGCAGAAATTGGATGATCGCGAGTCTGCTCCCTGCATGATTCTGCTGATCGACGCCTATGCGCGCAAACTACAGTACTGGGCGAAATTCGCGACGTGCACACCCACGTTGCCACAGCCGATGAGTGTTGAGATGAAGGAAAATCGCAGAAAGACATACACTCATCCGAATCCAATGTCGATCTACGCACGATTGGCTGCAAGTGAGGAAGCCCGGGCTGTGGGCCCGTTGTACTTCCGTGAACAACAGACGGAAATTCTGCGTGGCGCTGAGTTCTACGATCTGATGCCGCAGAACGAGTTGTTGGCCGACTACGCTGGACTGCAGTCCAAGTACTTCGGTCCCCAATTTCGTCATGATTTCATTGCGCCGATCTGTTTGTCACACAGTTCTGAATACTGTGAAATGTTGGCACAGACTCTGGCGATCAGCAAGGACGCATCAGAATTCTACAACATGGACCCGAAAGATCCAAAAACCGTCTGGGATGACTACGATATGGAAAGCGAAAATTGCCGTCTGCCAATCAGCATCAGTGATTACAAAGCTGTCATGCTGGAGCCAGGTCTCATGCATGAACACATGAACGCAGACGAACAACTGCATCTGCGCGAACGGCTGTACAACGGTCAAACTGCCGAACAGCGCGCAACGAGCGAGATGCTCATCGAAATGGAGAAGCGACAATACCTGTTCTGCAAAATACGTGCTGCGCAGGCACACGAACATGTCATGTTGGACGTACTGCCGATCGTGGGCAGTGAAGGCATGGCACAAGACGAACAGGACATGTACGCGCAAAGCGTTCGCGAATTGTACGGTGACATAGAGAAAATGCGCGGCAACAACGACTATGACGTCCTGCAGTTGCCCACAGTGACTGTACCGACGACCATAGCCAAAGATCGAACGACGGCCGATTACATTCCGTTCGATAAAGATCAAACACATGAAATGACGGCTGTGCAGGTGAAGACTGAAACGATCCGATGGGATGACAATCAGTCCCGTCGTGACGCTAAGGACGAGAAACATAAATTGAATGTGCATAGGGTGCCCGGTCGCCCAGCACAGTATTACCCGAAGGCACTCGATCACTGGCAGAACTACAATATGTTCGCTCGTGAAATCATGTTCGATCGCGATCTCTCGCAGTCGAACTGGTACGCGTCTGAAATGATGCGCTACCGCCTGGAATGTGCCAAGAACCGAATGATCGCGGTGTGCAAGAAGTTCGACACGCAACTCGAGTCGAGCGTCTATGCATTGATGCGTGACTATACGCCAGGAACGTATGTACGCTATCCACCGTGCATTCGCAATCTGATGTTGGATGCACTATTGTGTGATGATTGGAAACAACAACGCAGCACGATGGAGCTGGTCTACGAAATGCTGAAGGCCGACTCTGATGCAGCTGATGACCCGCTCGGTTCAGTGGCCGTGCAACGTGAGTCATTGCGAGGTCTGATCACTCGCTACATAGAGCTGCTGCGCAAACATGAGTCGACCGGTGAGACTCGTGAAAACATGGAACTGCGTCAGCAGGTTCGCATCGAGACTATTATGCGTGCCAAGGAAGAATTGAAATCGAAACTCGGCATATCAACGTGCCAGAACAAACTGTACAAATTGGCCGACTTGAACGTGACGCTACCGGAATTGAAGGACATGGTTGATTCGGCTGATGCTTTCATCAACCGTGTGAAAGAAGGCATGAAGCACACGTCACGCACGGAGGCGTTCCGTTTCACAGATGTCTACCATCTGGTGAATATTCATGAACAGTACTCCGATCAACCGTTGCCGAAGAAATACATCGGCTGGAAACTGGTACAGGTACTTGATGCCTGTCTGAAACAGGTACAATTTGGCCTGAAACCGAGCCCGCTGCAGACCTTGGGCAGCCGCAGCAACGAATATTCGCCGATGACGCGTAAACAGAACGTCGTGAAGACATTTGAAATGTTCCGTGGCGTGCATCAGGCACAGCGTCACAACCTGCCCGATTCGATACCGAGCAGTTACCAGCCAATAATGGACGCTTGGGACGGTGCATCGCCTGCACATCAGCAGTTCGTGGAGTTCATATACCCACTGTTGACTGACTACGTGCAGCAACGACTGTTGAGTGAAGACAATGATCCAGCTGTCATTGCTCTTCGTTGGGCCACGGAAATGTGCAACAAGTTCGGCGTCGAAAATCCTGCCGGCTTGGTCGAAATGATTGAGGTGAATTTGGCGACGTACAAATCGTTGCACAAAGTCGAATGCGAACAACTGATGCAGGCCAAGACTGAAATTGAACAGCAGAAGGCTATCATTGAAGACCTGCAATCGAAGTTGGCAGAATATGAGTTGGCTGCTTCCAGTCAACCATCTACGTCAGCGACTACCACACATGCCAGTCAACTGTTGGAAGCTACTGAACATCCGGCTGCTATCGCAAAGCGCACTGTTCAAATACAGTTGGAGCAGGTGACATCGGCCATAGAGCATGCCACCGTGTCTGGCGCGAACCAACCTATGGAACAACAACAACCGGAAATTGAATTGGATACGGTCCAACCGCGTGATGAACCAGTTCTGCCCGCGGTCGCCGATGCGAAACATCAGGTCGTGAAACACGTGAAACGTGACCTGACTGAACGGGTTCCGATTGATCTGACTGATTGGGACTACAAACGTTCCTGCATCCGATTGCGTGTGCCTGTGAATGACTTCGAACTGCACGGTGCTACACTGTTGCAGGCTGCCGATGGCACACCGGAATATTACGAGTTGAAGGTGTACCTACGTGAACCGTCCGACAAATCATACGACGTCACTCAAACCTGGGCACACATACATGCCAACAAACGCTGGGGCTGGTTGAAATGTTGGCCTATGCCGACACCACGCATGCACAGCGATGCATGGTTCGACAACCTGCCATCCAATGCACGCGCTATTCTGAATGCGCTGTTGTTGTGTCGTCGTTGCTACAAACCGCTGGATGATCCAAACAAACCCGTGTGCAATGATGATCAGTGTGCCGATCCGAATGTGCAAGACGGCCTGAGCGGCGCAATGCGCCAGGTCAAATGCGCTGGAGTGCCGGAACATGGAGAGCACACGTCGTACGAGAAATGCGGTCGACCCAAACGCTACTTTGGCTTTGGTTCGATCTGGGCTCGTGTTGTGACGAACGAGCCAGCAGTCGGTCTGATCTCGAAGGAAGACCTCGACTTGTACCGTTCGTTGACCATCATGACTGGAATCGCAAATAGCTGTTTGTACAAAAACAAACAGTACACGTTGAACACGTCGCAACACAAATGTGATTATGGTGACTTGATCGCGGTTGCCAAAGCATACCACGAGGCCAAAGGATCATATCCGGCCACCGTGTCACAAATGATTGAGGGCTCCAAACTGGCCTTCGTGGACTACCTGGAACTGTTCCCGGCCTGGGCTATCGCACATCCGGCCCCTGAGGACCGATGGAACTTCAAGAATGAACCGGCTGGCGTGCCAACTCAGGACTTGTGGTGGCCTCACGCCAAGTCTGACGAAGAAAAGAAATGGACCTGTGGCTGCTGCGGTCAAAGTGGTCACAATTTCACAAATTGCCGCGAATCGAAGGACCATGTGCAACTGTTCGGTGGAAACAGTTCTGGTCAGATGGTGCGATTGGCGTGTGGTGCCGAGTTCCAAGACAACCACCTGTACCTGTTGCCTGATCTTCAGGTGAAACTGTGGTGGGATGCACAATTCGAGGAATACACGTGGTCTGTGCCACTTGAACTGATGCCGACGTCCGATTCCGAACGATTGGTTCGCAATACCAATATCGACGGAAAATTCTGGCCAGGAATCTTGCGCCGCAAGAAGGAAATGTACGACAAGGAGAAAGACAAGCTGCAGTATCAGTTTGGTCTGAATGCCGTTGACGACTGGCCGACACGTCTCGGTACTGTTATCGAGCAACACGAGGCTCCGCCACGTCGGGTGCCGAGTCGGCCCCAAATTGGTGAGGAGGAGGAGGAAGACAGAAGTCGCAGCCGTGCTATAAAATCGGAACGTCGATCGAGTTCGCGATCTGAGTCGCGCTCGTCGCAACAACAACCGAAACGGTCGCGTCGATCGCGTCGAACCGATTCCGGTGGCTCGACGCCAGAGCGTCAGCCGATTGAAGATCAGATGGCTGCCCGACAACGAGGTACGATACGACGACCCGACGCTGCACAATGGCAGCGCGTGGAACAGGAACATGCCGAGAGTCGCAGGCTGCGTGAAGAGCTGCGACAGAAGGACCAGGAACGTGCCGAACGAGGTCGCACGCAACGTCGCGGCCTGCCGCAGTCGTCGCCGAAACTGTTCAGAGGCAGTGCGCGTCGACCACATTACGACGATGGATTGGGACGAGGTCGTGCACTGAACGATCCCTCGTTGTACGCACAGGAGTACACTGAGTCAGAACCGCCGACCGGGTTCGGTGCTACTTGGACTGCATCCGAAATGCATGGTGCACAACACGGACAGTGGGCGGCCAAGAAAGCCCAAGATGAATTCGCGCTGTTCCAAGAGTTCATGCGCAAGCGTGAACATCAACAGCAGCAAGCGGCTGCGCAGGCGATGCCACCACCGCCAGCGCGTACTGGATTCGAATCACCGTCACCGCCGCCGACTTTTTCGGTGACTCATCACGGAGGAATGTTGCGAGGCCGAGGTGGTCGAGGTCGCGGCCGTGCCCGCACTCGCACCTATTACTCGTCGCAAAGCCAGCAACAGACGCAACATCAACAATACCAGCAATATCAGCAACAGCAACAGCAACCGCAGCCGGGCCCGAGTGGTTCGCGTCATACGCAATCACAGCCGACGGCTAGTGTGACTCACACCGATCAAGCGTCTGCCTCTGGAAGCAGCACGCGTACGTATCCGCAGAAAGGCTCGGGCTCAAGCAGTAGCTCGCGCACGAAGAGTTCTGATTCGGGATCGCAGACTAAGGCATCGAGCAGCGGATCAGGACGCGTACAGTTGTAAACCGCATTTTTATTCGTCGTTTGCCGTTTTGTTACTTTCTACCGTTAACCGTTACTGTTGCCGTTTATTTTGATGTTTCTACGGAAGATGGCCGATTATTAAATTTTACTGATTAGTATGGTGGGAACGTGATCGATGCGTGCGTATGTATGCTGCTATGGCGAGCACGTTCATGACTTCATCAGATTGTCGTCTGAACCATTTTGTGCTCAACGAAAGTACGTATCAACAGTTCCCCTAGCGGCTTATGGATGTGGCCCATAATACGCCTATTCCTATGAGCCGGCGAGATGTCGTCGTGATTATACGTACCTCTTCGTTTATTTGCCATTTTTAACGCACTTCCGAGATCGTCCCCCATGCATAGTCAGTTGGCTGCATCGACATTCAATTGGCCTGGCAATGGATCGACCTGTAAAGTAAAGTAAAGTAACGGTAACGAAAGTAACATTCTTCTGATCATCTGTGTGGCCGCTACAACTGTCCTGAGGGTTCTGCTCTTTGGTGGTGCCTTCGACTTGTCTGCCCCTGATGATGTTTCAATACTCTTCAACTCTTTCTGCTTTCTATTCTACATCTTCAATGGACGATCATCTGTCACTATGTTGCATACGGCTATAGAGGAGAGCGTCTATTCGGTTTTGTTGCCTGCCTTGCGCCGGCCTGACTGAGTTGTAAATCCGCCCCTCTTACCTTGTCTCATGGTGTTCAGATCAATCAATTGCCGCTTTGTGAACCGTCGTTGTGGTACAACGAAGCTGTGTAAGGGGGGATGTAGTCCCGTGATTGTGATTATTCCCTTAGTTTAGTACTGTTTAGTGGGGTTTTAGGCTAGGTTAGGTTGTATTTCTCGTAAAGCTGTTGTTATTGTTACCTTTTGTGCCTTGTTTACCTTTTGTTTAGCATTATTATTCTCTTTCTGGTGACCCCTGTTTGTGTATCATCCTTAACCATTCCAAATCTCTCTTCACCCGTCTGGCTTTTCCAATGTAAGAGAACGGGTTACTGTAATTCTGTTGAAGTCTGAATCTCGGCCGGCTACGTTTGTGTTTGTTATCGGATTTCGTGTGTGCCGCGTGTGCGCGATTGCGCTTCCTATTGTTTTGGTTATTTCCTTTTTGTTATTATAAAACCTATATTGTGAACGAGCGAGTCGGCTCATTGACGAGCGAGTGAACGAACGAACATTTCATTCCCGAATCCCGAAACACGCACGAAACGAGCATTTCCGAACATTGGCATTGATTGTTTTGGCTCGGTTGACGATTCCGGTTCTGCAAGCACTAGTAGATACCTGTTGGGCTCGCAGGATCTCAGCCCCTCCCACACTTGTCGTCATATTTCGAAATCGATTTCTCTCTCCGAACAAACAGCGTTGCTTTTCTCCATTTGAGCCCGCGCGCGGCCAGGGGTCACGGGCGTGGGCGCCAAACCCTTTCGGCCCGCCGGCGCGGGGGCTTTCGGGCGGGGCCGGGCCCTGGAAACCGTTGGGGGCGCGGCCTCCGGGGGGCCCCCCCCCGCGCCCCCCCCCCCCCGGGGGGGGGGGGGGGGGGGGGGGGGCCCCCCCCCCCCAGGTGCACTAACCGCCTCAATTTTTGCCCAAAATATGTATTTTTAGGCCTAAAATGGGTATTTTAAGGCTAAAAGTGGGTGATTTTTAGGTCAATCATGTCAAAAAACGCCAAAAAACATTCTTTCAAACCCCTTTTTAGGTTTTTTGGGGTTTTTCTGGGAACAATTTTTCAGGTTCGGGTCAGTCAATTAATATGCCCCCCCGGAATAGAGTCCCCCCGTAATAGAGCCCCCAAAATGGGGTTAGTGAATTAATGGAGCCCCCCTTCTATTTAGGATTTTATGGTATCTCCCCCAGTTTTGCCTTGAATAGAGATTTTTAAGCCTAAAATTGACATTTTTAAGGGTAATTTTTTTCAAAAAAGGCTGAATAGGAAATTTTTCACGAAGTTTTCCTAATTTTGACTGAAGTTGGAAATTATTTTTGTTCAAATCAACTTTAGCCAAGCGCGGGCGATGTCAATGTGGCTTGTTTACTCGTTTTGTCAGATTTTTTTTCGCTGGCTGCGGACCGACTCGGTACCGTAGTTGTAACTCTTGCGCGTTTGAATTGATTGTTATTTGCGGTGGGGGCTGCTGATAGTAGAAGTTCTGATCCATCCTTTGCTTCCGACCTCAATGCCTGTATTTGAGAGTTATTCCGAAGAATGAAAGTCATATCTTCAGGGCTCATAACAATTTTACATCCTGTAAAACAATTCGGAGCCTCCCTCCAACCGTATCCGTCAGTGTGGATGTACTTCTGTATTATAACATACTCTTTTTCCTCAGGAGAGCTGCGGTAAAACCATCTAATACCTAAATTACGGTCGCTGGGTAGGTAAACCAACTTAGACCGTCCTAAATGAGGTTTTAAACTTTGTGAGACTGAAAACTTTGGGCTTGTCGCTTTTGGTGAAAGTTCTGGTTCTGACTCAAGTGTATCAACACTGTCAGGGGTGGCGGCTCGCTTTTTGGTTTTTGGCATTTTCATCTGTTGAAGTTACTGAATGAGCGCGCTTCCTTTTCTGACAGCCCATAAATATTAACTTGTTCACTTACACCAAACACGTGTATTAACAACATGTTCAGCATAAATTTTTTGCGTCATTGTCTCACAACAAACGTCGCAACTACTAAACTTTTTCGCGGTGTTTACACTCTTGAAAAACTCTTGGTAAAGCGGGAGCCGCCTTGGACTTGAATGAGCCAAATCTCGTAGTATTTTACTTAAAACGAAAGTTTGATGCCGTTTTACATTTGTCCTCTGTTTCATCGAAACACAAACGTCTCGAAGTTGTTTTCTCGACTCATTTGGATTTGCACCGTTGTTCTACGCACGCGAAGTGCACAACTTCATTATGTATTACGCGCCTGGCGCCCAACTGTTCCTTAACCCATTGCAAAGCCGAGATTATTCAAACTGCGCTGTTTTCGTCGCAGTTTTTGCTCATTTGTTGTCTGTGGAACTCACAATAGAATACATCGCAAGTTTATTTCGCAAAAATGAGTTTCAAACAAACAATACAAAAGTAAATGAACTTTTCGTTGATATATTCAAATTTGATCCAAATGCGAGAGGACAACATTAATGCTTCAACGCAAGTTGAGCCGATCTATACAGTGTATGTGGCTTGCGGGATACAGTAGTCAGCTCTAGTTTCTCATCAAGGTTTGGTATCAGAAAGTTATTTCCAGTCATCAGCAATGTATCACCGAACACGTACGTGTAATGAACAGCATCGTCCAACTGAGGAAGACAGAATTTCATCCGTAGTTGAAGGTTGTATGTCACAGATGTTACTTCAAGATCAAAAACAGAGAAGCTCGATTTGTGTTGTTCTACGCTCACACCAAGTTTGTCATCAGGAAACTTGAGCAAAGAGCCCCACTTAGAGGGGCAAGACCCCGAGTCTCTCATCTCGTGTTGAAAATTGTGCCATGGAGACGCATCACCCTCGGTCAGTTGATGTTTCATGAGACATTTTCGCACTCCAGTTTCACTAGCCAACCAGAGCTCGAACGGAACGCAAGTCTTGTCAAATGTTTGAGCATTTTGTGCTATTTGCATACATAGCTTGTTGCCAACAAATTCAGCTGAGAGAAGCAAGTCTGGTTCCACAAACGTCACATGTTCTTCAAGCTGTAACGCAACGTGACTTGTAAATAACTCGTGACCTGAATAAGCAAACGGATCAAGTCAAACCTCCATTTTTCCATTTTTTGGTTGACCAATTGAAACTTTTAGTAGATCTTGGAAGCCAGTGTAATGTGACTGCATCAGTGTAAACGTATTGTAGAGTGAGCTCCACCGAGCCGTTGTTGTAATTGACCCGATTTCGGTCTCTGTCTTCACAGTGAACTAAAATTGTTTATCAATTTTGTATCGCTATGCTCTGGCGCTAGGTCTCACTGATGTTCATGTTATGGAGCTTGCTATTGTTACCTTGTGAACCGGATGCTTGAGATCGAACCCGATGAAAAAGCAAGCAAATGTGGCTGTGTCTTGTTGCACAAGTGCATTCGCCTCTGATGCTGCAACCATCATGTTGAATGCTGGAACTTTGTTCACATTGCAGAGTTGTGCTTCATGCTTTAGTGTTTGCTCAGCTGGTCCCAAACTCGTCAGCGAGACGGAGTCAACACCGCAAGAACGCCAAAATCCGGTCTGCATATAAGAACAGGTTTCTTGCCCCCCGCAATCACTTATCGGTGTATTATCTCTATACCTGATATTCCATTCGTACTGATCCAATCGCAAAAACTAAGTCGCCGTTGTATCTCTCTGTGATTGGCCATACTTTCGCACCACACCGAGCTCTGACTGTCAATTTGCTTTTCTCCAAACCAGTCTTAACTTCGACGTTGCGAAACAACATCATGACTGGTACGTAAGTAATTGATAAGTTTCCGTTCGCAGAGCCTAGTTGTATGAAACTGGGTTTGATTGGAAAAAGTAATTCTGGCAAGACTCAGTTGGCAGAGTTTGTTCTAACCCATTTTAAGAGTTTAACGGGATACGGTATCAACAAACTTTACTTGTTTTACTCTACAATGCAAGATTCATATAGGAGATTGGAACCACACCTAGGCGAGCGTCTCATCCTTATTAGGGGTATTTCCGAAAATATAGAATTTGACGTTCCAAACAAAGGGCTTCTAAATGTCTGTTTCTTTGACGACTGTATTAACAATAGCACTGATAACAATCACAAACATAAGCCGGGAAAATTAACCACGGACACTTCTTCATCTGCAACTAGGGCTGTGTTGGGGCGTTTAATCAGACGAACCAAGGTTCTAACATAAATATTGCTGGTGTTAAGCCAATAATTGGAACCTCCAATGTTGAATTCGATGGGTGAATTTTTTGTAATTGAGTTGGTCGGATATACCTGTTCTAAGATGGATCGTTGAATGACTACTTGAGAAGGCAAACTATTGAAAACGTCAAGACAATCGGGAACCAAACTACCTCCTCCTACGGTTGCGTCGCTTGGGGGCATATTTGCGGAAACGTCTTACAAATGGAGAGAAGCCAAAGGCACGACGTTGACCTGCGCCTGTTTGTTTACGTTTTCGACGTGGTTTGCGTCTGGTGCGACGTCTTGGCATTATGATAATACGTCTCTGCGTTTCTTGCGGTCTTTAATGCTTGTCTTGAGAGCTTTAACCAAATGAGGTTTCACTGTTCTACCAGCTTTTTTTGCGAACGGAAGCAAACCATCCAAAAATCCGTTTAGGAACGCACTGCCAAACCCGCGACCACGCTGATACTTGCGACCTACGTATAAACGCATTTAGACGAACATTTGTCTTTTTCTAAACTCCAACACAACCACTGTTTCCGGAAGCGTCAATTTTACTGGCTCGACACCACTGGTAAGAATCTGGATACGAATGGAATCGAAATAATGTTTCAACACTCCGACGAAGAGAGGATTCTCAAAATTCACTGAGACACGTTCACCATGTTTTATGGGTCCTTTAATGGAAATCACTCTTAAAAGTGGTGCAAACGTATCGGACACAATACTTTCTTTCACGATATCGGAATACACCAAGAGTGAGGATATCGCCCCACTCATGTCTGGCTGATGTTTCGCGCTGACCGACCCACGAATGAACGAATCGAGAAATCCGAGAGCATACCTTGTTGATGGTGCAAGAAAAACACCCTGAACTTTGAATCCAGACACCAAGTTGATTTTGTTGTTCTTTAGCTCAAACTTTATAACTGGAAGCGTGGATTGTCGAGGACGTTTTGCTGTCACATTTTTTGCCACACTTTTTGCCGGGATCGGACTTTTTGGTGGGGTCCGACTTTTTGATGGAGCCGGACTTTTTGGTGCGAGCGGACGTTTTGGTCGGACCGGGGTCGGACTTTTTGGCGCGACCGGACGTTTTGGTGGGTCTGGGATCGGACTTTTTGGCGCGAGCGGACGTTTTGCCGGGATCGAACGTTTTGGCGCGAGCGGACGTTTTGGTCGGATCGGACGTTTTGGTGGGGTCGGACTTTTTGGTGGGGTCGGACTTTTTGGTGGGACCGGGATCGGACGTTTTGGTCGGACCGGGGTCGGACTTTTTGGCGCGACCGTGGTCGGACTTTTTGGTGGGACCGGGGTCGGTCTTTTTGGTGGGACCGGACTTTTTGTGGCGCGAGGTAACCGGATATGTAAATCAGCGGGAATTTCGTTTGTTGGCACTTTTGTCATGTTACTTGTGTTAATGGCGTCTAAAACATGCTCACTGGTGTCATAGTGTGCCCACGGAATGGATTTACGGTACACACCATCTTTCGCTTGCAAAAAATGTCTCCCCCAACATTATCCCAACTTTTTGTGAAACTGATTTCTCTCAAACCAACATCCCACAATCCGGACGATAAATCAATTGGTCGCGGCAACAAAATGTGAAAGTCTGAATGACTCTGCGACTTGTTTTTGAACGAGTTTGAAACAAGAGTAATTGTGAAATGATCCATTTTTGTCATAAACCGCAACAATGCCAAAATAAAAATACCAACAAGTGGTGCGCACTTGACTGTCAACTTACTCAACTGTTTTAGAGAGTTCCCAGCTGTACCAACGGCCTTTGAGGACTTCACCAAACACATTTCAATTCAAAAAGAAATGGATCATGGTGGATAATTTTGTGAATTGTGAAAATTTCTTGAGTATAATTTTGAGTGTATCCGCGTTGAAAAGCTGATCGCTCAACCTGGATCCTGACCTTGTCACCGACTTTGTAGCGCGATTTTCTGGCTGGCTGGGTTTGCTTCGTGCGCTGTTTCAAGATTTCTTTTTCGTTGGCAGCGTTAATGCTTGCCGGCGTCTGTTTAAGAATTCGATGGTATGAGTTATTAAGGGCGCGACAAATCGATTGCAAGTGATCAATCTACAATAGCATGTTGTAATGGGTTAAATGGGCGAATATTCTCCTTTTCAAGTCCAAAATTCTTTTTTCAACAATGGCGGCATGGAAAGCACTGGTTCGTAGAACAACATGAACGATCCCTCTATCTTCCATCAAACTTTTTACAGCACCTGCCCACTCGGTTGAGCTGTCTGAGTAGATGTACATTGTAGTCTGACGTGTAGAGTCGAGTATTTTACGTAATTTTGGCGCTATTGTTTCCGGCTTTTTGTTCTCAAGTGGTTCCACCCAGAGATATCTGCTGAAACAACAAATTACACACAGCAGATAACGCACGTTGTCATTATGTTGAGCTAGTCGGATCATGTGTGCGGTATCCATTTGAAGTGTGTGGTCAATACCGAAACTAAACGTTTTGTTCCGTTTGAATTTGTGTCGCAATGGTTTATGGAGCGTGTAGACTTTTTGACTTTCGAGGAAATCGCGCACGTTCCGTAAAGTAACATTTTTATTTTTAGCTTTAGCGGCACGAAGTAAACTTTTTTGACCCGAAAATTTTGTTGGGCCACTGAAATAAAGATTATGCAATAATTTATTCATTCTTGTTCAACGAAACGTTTCGTGCGGCGCATTGTGCGTTTTGACTTGGGAGTGGCTGGCGTGAGAGGAACTTGCTGTGTGATCTGTTTCGCCGGTGTCTTCAAAGAAGGATTAAATACAACCGTCGCTGGCAGATTTCTGTCTTCCAGCTGCCTTAGCACGTAAGCGAAACCAGTTGGAGCTGGCGACTGTTTTTGTCGTCCACTCACCAAATAATTGAGAATATCCCACCGGTTGGTGTTGGGTACGGCTTGACCTTTCACAACGAGCCTATCTTGAGCGTCAAACAAATCTGGAATGTAAGAGTCGATAGTTTGAGCTGCTTTCTTGCCGCGTTTTGTTGGAATTTGTGAGTATGATTTGGTTTCATCACTTTTTATCGGCTCTGGTTTCTCCAGCAACGGCGTCTTGTCACTTTTGCTTGCCTCATTCACCGTGACGTGTTTCGCCAATATTTCGTTAAACCGTTTTAGTTTTTCGTCAGCTGGCAGATCTTTTTTTAAAATATTCTGCATATCATAATCCAGCTTGCTCAACACTGGTGCGTGAGGCGATGGTCCCAGCGAATGAGGATACAAATACCACCGTTGTGCGTCACCGCTCATTCTGGCAATTTTAATGCTGGAGGAATAATTAGTGTGAGTAAGAGAGGCATGCCAGCCACAAGAGCGTTACGCTTTCGTTTTACCGAGACTGACTTGTTTGCCAAAAAACGACCGATTTTTTTAATTTTTTCAACTTTTTGAGTGTTTCTGAATCCAAATCCAACGAGTGTGATAAT
>JASAMV010009256.1:0-68533 GCA_030248065.1 Rhynchonema sp. JSB1_4
TTTTCCGAGACCCATTCCCAGAAAAAAAGTTTTTCTTTTTCCGGAAATTTTTCCAAGTGGCAACTTTTGAAAAAAACGGTTTTTTTCAAAAATTTCCGAAAAATTTTCCAAGGTTGCGAAAGGCTGTTGTCATAACCAATGTAAATCGATGCCAAACAGTTCTAAATGAGCACTTTTTAATCTCCAAGTGCATTTTTACCCTGTTTCAGGCTATTTCCGGACAAAATTTTCTTCAAAATTGGCGTTTTTGGACCATGGGGTATCGTTAAGTACTGGAAAAATATTTGGAAAAAACGGTTTTTTTCCAAAAATATATTTTGCGGAAAAATACGCAAGTATAAACAACCCCACACTGGACCGAACCTGAAATTTACAGCGAGGCAGTGGTGTCGTTGGGGAAAGGGAAGGGGGGGAATTACCCCCCCTAGGCCTGGGCACAGTACCACTTTTGACACCCTATACCAATACCGACCGTGTACCAATACCCAATACCCAATTGGTGACCCAATACCAATAGCCAATACCAATACCGGGTGAGACCCAATACCCAATACCAATACCCAATACCAGATCAATACTACTGAAGTGCCTGGTATTGGGTTTGGTATTGGGTTGGTATTGGTATTGAGTGGTATTGGTATTGGGTATTGGTCTTAGTATTGGTTTGGTATTGGGTTTTTGGTCTGGTATTGGGTTTGGTATTGGTTTGGTATTGGGTTTTGACTTTTTGAGTCAGGTATTGGGTTTGGTATTGGGTTTCTCTGGATTAGTATTGGGTATTGGTTTTGACCCAATACCTGGGCAAACCCAATACCCAATACCATTACCAGGCCAGCTTCAATACCAATACCCAATACCAGAATTAGACCCAATACCAATACCTAACACTGGCATTGGTATTGAGTGGTATTGGTATTGGGTATTGTGCCCACCCATACCCCCCCAAGTATCCGCCATCTTGATTTTTTCACCCAGGGGTATCCGGTATCCTGACTTTTTGTCCAGGGGTGTCCTACCCAAAAATTTTTCCGAAAACCATAAAAACCGCCCATTTTTACCTCCAAAACGGTCAAAATCGCTTGCTGACACAAGCATAACCCCAAAAATGACGATTTTTGTGCTTCCGACACCAATTTTGCTCAATTTTCCTCTAAAAAATTGACCTTTTTTGAACAACCCCCTCTGGGTATCCGCGATTTTTTATTTTGGGGGTAACCCCCCTGGTATCCGAGATTTTTTCATTTTGGGTATCCGTCGGCAGTGGTGTAGGTGGGGGGGAGCCCCCCCCCCTAGGTACAGTAGGTAGGTTGCCGCCCCTCGCCTGGTACAGTAGGTAGGTTGCCGCCCCTCCCCTGGTACAGTAGGTAGGTTGCCGCCCCACCTAACTTTTCACCCAAAACATTCATTTTTGGCTTAAAATTGCATAAAATTAGCATATTTGTCTGCAAATAGGCGAAAAATCGCGCGCTGCGCGCGAAATTAGTGTTTTAGGCCACATTTTCTTCAGTATTTAGACATAAAAAATTTCGGTTTCCAGATGACCCCCCCCCAAGTGGTACGCCCCCCCTAGCTCGGCTGGTACAGTCGGTAGGTTGCCGCCCCGCATTTTGGGTGGTACAGTAGGTTGCCGCCCCGCCTGGGTAGCTACACCACTGTCCGTCGGTATCCAAAAATTTTGGATTTTGGGTATCCGGTATCCTGACTTTTTGATTTCCCAACCAATGGTGTGGCTGGGGGGGGGGGGGTGGGGGTCCCCCCCAAGGTACAGTAGGTAGGTTGCCGCCCCTCGCCTGGTACAGTAGGTAGGTTGCCGCCCCTCCCCTGGTACAGTAGGTAGGTTGCCGCCCCACCTAACTTTTCGCCCAAAACATTCATTTTTGGCTTAAAATTGCATAAAATTAGCATATTTGTCTGCAAATAGGCGAAAAATCGCGCGCTGCGCGCGAAATTAGTGTTTTAGGCCACATTTTCTTCAGTATTTAGACATAAAAAATTTCGGTTTCCAGATGACCCCCCCAAGGGGTACGACCCCCCCCCCCTAGCTCGGCTGGTACAGTAGGTAGGTTGCCGCCCCGCATTTTGGGTGGTACAGAAGGTTGCCGCCCCGCCTGGGTAGCTACACCACTGTTCCCAACGACACCACTGCAGCGAGATTTGACTGTGGAGCAAAACATAACGGGAAAACCCATTTACGCCAAATCAGCACGCACCATACTCACCGTCACCACAACTGACTCAACATCACAAACAAACAAAAAATGAATGCTGAAGATCAGGCCTCGGTGCCGCGAGATCTTGTCGCCTACCTGCAATCACTTAGTTCCACGTTGACTGGCGGGGAAGCAAAGCTCGAAAGCAGTTTAGTTTGTCTTTCCATTTATTCGTACCATTCTGGTGTTCGATTTTTTTCAGGATTCATATTCGTTTTTTGCCTGTTATTCAGTGTGCTGACTTTGCTGATATCGTGCTTGCGCACTCAAAAGTCTATACAATTACTGCAGCCGCGCTCAACAAGTGTATAGAAGAAATCAATGGACATGAGTTGGCCCTTTGCCAGACGTATGACAACAGTCATCTGCTTGAAATATTGTTTGGTAAGTTCCATACTTCTGATTTGCCCGTTTTGAAGACGTTGTATGATACGCGATCCTGCGCAATCACGGTGGCAATCAGTGTAGTTCCTGGTCCGGCGTTGAAATTAGTGTACCTCCCTACTTTTTCGGAGGGGAAATCAGTGTACCTCCCAGGAAATTAGTGGGGGGAGGGGGGAAGACCCAAAATTAGGAAAAAGTCACTTTTTGAGGTTGAAAATTTGACCGATTTTTACCCCTTTTTTGGAAAAAATTCTTCATAAAAAGGGTATATTTTGGCGACTTTTGAGAACATCGACCTAAAAATCACACGTTTTGGCCTTATTTTGGCGACTTTTGAGAACATCGACCTAAAAATCACACGTTTTGGCCTAGAGATGCCCTTTTAGGCCTAAAAATGGCCATTTTAGGCAAAAATTTGGGAAATTAGTGTACTACTAGTGTACCTTGGTCGGGAAAATTAGTGTACCTTAAGGGGGGCCCCCTCCCCCCAGGAACTACACTGGTGGCAATCAAAACAACTTGCGCCGGGACGTGAATATTTCATGTTCAATTTTGCTCTTTGCTTGCACCCAGAATTTCGTTCGGCTTAAATTCTGGGAGCAAACAGCACCTGACCTCCCAATTTTATGCACATTTGGGTGCATGCTGCAGGTCCAGAGTGTCGAAAATTAGAGTGAGCCAGTTTTACAGGTTGTGATGTTGGCAATGCGTGCCAATTGCTTCAGCATTTTATTCGACGTGTCAAACGAGGTGCGTTTCTAGATCTGTTGTGTTCACAATGCGGCAGCCGGGTGGTCGAAACATCGCTTTATGCACTTGAACGGCAGAGCGGTGAGTCTGCAAGAACGGAAAATCGACCCTTTTTCAATCATATGTTTTTTCGGAAGGTATTTCGGCGGCTTTTAAAATTTTTGTGAAATGCAAGTTATAGGAAAACGCCTATAGATTTAGGGAAAACGCACCTTTTTATATGTTTTTCCCATTTTTATTATTTTAGTTGTACTTTTCACGTTAACTAATAATTGTACACCAGCTACGCGTTACTTGAGCATTTGTCAATCTTTTGTCGGAAATATGTCGAAGAAGACTTGGAAAATGGTTTTTCCGCAAAGATTGTTTCCGGAAAATTGTAAAATACATATAGGCTGCCTTCACAATGCATGCGAGTTAGCGATTTTGTGAGTTCGCAATTTTGCGAGTTGCGAGTTTGTGAGCCAGAATTTCAACTCGCATTTGTGTTCACAATGGAAATTCACAACTCGCATGCGAGCTCGCAAAGTCGCATTTGTGTACACGATACACGCGCGCGAGTCAGTTATCGCAAGTTTTTCTCATCCAATACTTCAGAACTTTTAGCCGTTTGCTTTCAAATCAATCAATTACAGTTGTGTGCAAAACAAGTATTCCGCTTGAACATCATTTCCCTTTAGATTAACTGTGTAACTTGTTTTTGTGTGTTGGTAGAAGAATGAGATAGTTATGGATAAAAGCAGCAAAATTGTAGTCATACAACATAATGTAACACCGGTTAAGGCCGACTATGTATGTTTTATAAATTAAATTAATCGAAATGATTATGTTTTCTTGCTAAGGGAAGCACGCGCACACCAAACTCGCATCCAAATTTGAGCAAATCCTGATCCACTTTTTCGAGTTTGCGAGCCGAAAACTCGCAATCTTGCAATTGCATTATGAACAAACATGCGAGTCTGAGTTTGCGGGCCGCGCCAGTCTGACTCGCAAAATCGCTGACTCGCATTTTGCTTTGCGAACACAAATGCGAGCCGCGTTGGCTCGCAAACTCGCGTGCATTGTGAAGGCAGCCATAGTGTCTGTGGTACCTGAACCCATGTCATTGTGCAAATATCATTGCTTTTCTGTCCAGAGGCTAGTCAGTCGGTCAGTGGATCTGATGCGATATTGAATGAATTAACGCCGATACTAACCGAGAATTGGTCAGAATTGGCTGCAAATCAGTCTGGATCTCATGTGCTCAGGTGAGAAATTTAGAGACTAAGTAGTTTTGTAGGTTCTGGTTTGGAGCGTTTGACCTGTTAAAAACATGTCGTAAAGTCATCAAATCGTGTGTCGAACGTCACCTAACACCCCATTCAAGGGGTGGACATGAAAGGAAACGCAAAGTTGTAAGGCAGCAGCAACAAAAACTTTGATCAATTCAAGCGGCGGTTACATTAGGATCTTCGGAAGCCTATATTGTTTTTAAAGTAACTCTCAGTACAATTTCGGAATTGTTCAGTTTTCGGGATTTTGTTGTTGTTACATTTCAGATCATAGCTGTCTTTTCATGATTGACGGTGCATTTTCAGAACCGTCGGCCGCGTAATGGCTGGCTTAACTAGGGACACGTCCGGGACAACGCAGCCCTGCAAGAACAACAGGAAACGATCACTGCGGTGAGAATGGCAATTTGACGATGTTTTCAGTTTTGTTGGGCAGCTAATAGTTGGGCGATGGACAGCCCGCCTTTTTCAACTTGCGCCACCCAGTACTTCCAAATCTTCTGAAGAGCTTTGGGTCCAGTTTAGTAGTGGCTGGGGGGGGGTTACCCCCTCCCAGTACTTACCTACCACAAAACCCGAGGGGGGGCGTTGGGGGGGGGGTTGAGTACTTACCTCTCACAACTCCAAATCATACCTCTCACAAGCAAATTTGTACCTTTTTAAGGCAAAAAATCGGTGTGTTTCGACCTTATTTCCCCAAAAATCGCGCGCTCTATTTTTAGACGATTTTCGGCGAAAATTTGGAAAAGTACTATTTATACCTCATTTTTTGGCCGAAACTGTATCACAAAAACGGTGTTTTTTTTTCGCCTTTTAAGGGTGACCAAAATCATACCTCTCAAATTTTTCCGGTCCCAACCCCGCATCGTACCTCCCACACATGGGCCTGCCACTACATTGCTTAGAGTTGTCTCTTATAATGCTGGCGTTCGTTACTGGGTGTTTTATTTGAAAGAAGAACAATCAGTTAGAATAAAAACATATTCAGAAAGGCGGACAACGAATGGAGGACAGACGTTGTCAGCCAGGCCCGCGTGTCGTCAGCCGTGCGTCCGTCATTCGACCAACTGCTCATGCGTGCCTTGGACTGGTCGACTGTGAAAGGTCGCCAGACTCATTCTCGACTTTTTTTGGAAAATTCCACGCTTTTTTATTGTGTTTCTCCCATGTCCGACAGAAGTAACTATTTCTTCAAAAGAATCGTGTTTCGGTGCATGCTTGTGATTGCTGCATATCACCATAAGCGAGGTTTCAGACATAACGCAACACGAGCACGTGAGTTTGGTTGTGCAAGAGTTCATCAAACTGGATCACGCTGTCAAATCCGGCCGACTGTCAATGCTGATGCAAAGTTGTGTGGAAGCTGCAGCCAAGTGAGTGTGGGATGTGGAATGATCCCATACAAATTTAGACCCGCACCACCCTTGCGGGCAAGCACTACTACTACGGTACTACGATTGGGCATGGGCATATAATATTGTATAAATTTATTGTGCAATGGACTTGAATCACTTATTTCGACCAGCTCAAAAGTTGTTCGTTTGCGTGTGGGGGAACAATTTTTAACGCTGGCCTAAATTGATGGCAGGTGCAATTTAATCACGAAATAGAAGTCACGCAAGATTCGCTTGTTCCAAGCAGGGTTGGGCAAAAAATGTTTTTTTTTCAAAAAATCGTTTTTTTAAACGTTTTTTTTTAAAAAAAACGTTTTTTTTAAAACGCCCAGATGACCAAAATATGCCCCCAAAAAAATTGGAAAACGCTCATGTTGGGAAGGAAACGTGGCTAAATGAAGTCATTCTATGTGTTCTGAGGCAAAATAAACAGGTTTCAACCCTTTTCTAGCGTGTTGCTAAGATCCCATATCAGACCCGCATCGTGGGACCAACTTTGGTCGGGGTCATCACTGAAAGTCAAACTCCGTATATCGACGTATCTCGACAAAGTAAAAATTGGTTCGAAAATTTTTTGAAAAAAATGGGACAAAAAATTGATTTTCCTTGATAATCAGGGTACTTTCCCTGAAAAATCAGGGAAAATCAAGGAAATTCAGGATTTAAAAAAAACGAAAAACGACCCAGGCGTTTTTTTTAAAAAAACGTCGTTTTTTAAAAAAAAACGCCGTCGTTTTTTTTGCCCAATCCTGGTTCCAAGTCGTAGTTCAACCATGTAGTAGTTTCAGTGGGCCAGAAAGTTTGCACTTCCAAATGCTTGAATCGCGTTAGTTTGCGATTATTGCACCTTGCCCATAAGAAAATGGCTGCGTTGATCCTGCAAAATGAAGTGAAACATAGAAGAGCTATGTTTTTTGCGCCAGTTGCTTCAAAGGATTAGGTTGTCTATTCCTCTGCTTGTTCGAAACGCTGTGTTCGCTTTATAAAAGCTGCAATATACTGCACTTTCATGTCTTGTACATCTTCACAAGTCACTGTTTGACCACCAAGCAATTCTGCTCGGATATGCCTGTACGTGCGACATGTGCAGATATAATGTTCGGCTGACTCTGCATCGAGCCCGCATGCATCGCAGGTCGGACTGTCCGCAAGACCTATTATGTGCAGGTGTTTACTCACAGCACAGTGTCCCGTGAACACCCCCACCATGTTCCTGAGTTGTTGTCTGTTTAGGGACAGCAGGGCCTTTGTTTTATAGATATCAACATTTTTAATAAACCATGGTCGCAGCGTTTGTTGTTAACCTGATAATCATGCCGTATGGCGAGTGTGGTCAGTTGTGAACGGAAACACTGGTCCCGCTCGATTTGTAAGTGGAGGGTAGGGTGGACAGATTGTATTTTCCTGGTGGAGCACGATTATACCTTCAGATGTGATGGCGTTGTGTTGGCGTTGTGCCAGAATCGACACGGCTCACGTGCCATCGAATGTCTGTTGCGACACTGCCGCCCTGCACAGGCGCAGCAGTTTTACGAAATGGCTGTGCAGGTTGGTTGGATGCTGCCACATACAGTACGCACGACAAGGTACGAGTGACCATATTGCTTCAGAACTGTCTCCGCGACATCGCCCTGGACGCAAATGGCAATTTTGTGGTGCAACAGTTGTTGAGAGTGGCAACTGAAGACGACATGGTTGGTGCCGTGCCGGCCAAGCTGATCGCTGCATTTTCATCATTTTTAATATTTTGTGTGGTTGATTGCAGGTGACCGACTTGTTATCGGAATTGCGTGATATTCTGGTCGACATTGTGCAACGACGTTTCTATGGCCTGCTGTCGGAAATGGCGCGTACGTCTGCTCGCACGCACATTGATGAGCATGCGCTAATCAAGGTAGGTTATGTTGCAGAAGGGAATGGTTGTCGTCCTTGCCCCAATCTTATGTGGGCGCATACATCGTCAAAACGTGTTTTTACCTTTTTGTGGTGGAATTAAGGCCGCATTCACAATGCAAGCCTTATGATGCGCACGCTTTTGCGTTTACAATGGAGAAAGCTAATTAGCGCGTTAGCGTGCGAGCAACTTTTCTCTCACGCTAACGCGCTTTTCACGATTAGGACTGGTTCTAATTTATTTTGCGCGTTAGCGCATTAGCGTGTCACTGATAAGCGCGCACGCTAACGCGCTTTTTCAATTTTCCATTGTGAATGCAAAAGCATGCGGAAAAAGCGTGCACGCTAATCAGCAACACGCTAACGCGCCGCATTGTCAATGCGGCCTAAAAAATCACAAGCTTTATACAGTGAGGAGTTTTAAATCGGGATGGTACGGAGGCAACAATATTCACGCTGGAAAAGACAGTGCGGTTGCCAAGTGTGGTCAACACGCAAATTAGGTATCTGTTGCAGGGGATAACGCGCCAATTCAAATGTGCCAAACAACGTGAAATGTTCGTGCCGGCCGTACTGACGTTGGGTAACTGGTCCGAATCGGTCACACCTGTACACCAAGGGGGATACTCGTTTGACGCGAAGGTATGTACATATGTTTACTATATTATACTTAATCAGGTATCTGCAAGCAAATTAAGACCGTCGTTTATGGCTTTGACTGTTTTGTTTATTTCTTTACAACATGAGCGAGCTATTGGTTCCTGCTAAAATCTGGTTGGATGCTATGAATCTAGGGTGGATAATTAGGCAGATGCGAGAGTACGATGTCATGGTAACATCAATAAGACCGATGACACCAGTTTGTGACATGCATGTGGCAACTGTTTGTGTGTCACTTCAGTCGATCACCTATCACGGTTCAGTGCTGCTGCAACAACTGTGTGCGTTCGAACACACCAAACGACTGCTGTCGAGCATGACCGCCATGCACGAACAATCGTTGATGGCATTGTGTTGTCATGTAAATGGTCAGCGGCTGAGTTCTTTGTTTCACGCGCCTTTGGTACCTAAATCTCGGACCTTTCGATGCAAAAAGAAGTTCTGGCACCTAAATTAGGACCGACAGCGCAAAGTTATTGGTGAGCGCCACGATTTTAGGTGTCAGATTTCAATTTCTAGGTGCCATTGCACGTGAAGAAAAACACGAAATGAGCGACAAGCTGACTGACATGTCGATCGCGTTACTCTCGCATGGTTGCAGGTTGTCACGTAGTCGAGTGCATCTGTCGGTCACAATCGCTCGACAATGAAGTGAAACATCAGTTGATTCATGCGAGATTACAGGTGGGTCATATGGTGGACGACATTCACGCAGACTTTGTATTGTTGACAGTGTGTTTCAGTCGCATTGGCTCACACTGGTCACCGACGTGTACGGTAGTCGTGTGTTGGACGCAGCGTGGTCGTGTGCTTCGATGAAACAAAGATGTGCCATTGCCCACGCACTCACACACTCGGGCGTCGCCCAACTTCAGGTATGTCTTATTAATACCAATGACTTCAAGTGTTTAGCATCTTTATTGTCACTTCTCTATGTTTGCAGAAACACAAAATCTCCAGCGTTATTGTAAGCAAGTACGCGCTGGCGGAGTTTGCTCAGTCGCCGAAAAAATGGCGAAATTCAATTGTGTCAAAAGAGAACAAGACGAAACGATTTGTTGATGAAGTTTTGGGTGGTGACGGGAAAAGAAAATGATGGTTTCAATAGTCAAATATTGTTGTTGGTTTACTTGTTATACAAGCTGTCATGTTTTATACAGTTGTTCGTGTAGATAGTTCTAGAAAAAACAGTAACATAAACGAATCAAACATGTTGGCATGACAATTAGTATCTAAGCCTGTTCACTTCAGTTCACTGCATCAGCATGAGTGCAGGTATCTGCATGCAATTGTTCACTTTGTCGTTTCACAAATGTCGGGTTATGTCTCCAAAAGTGGACGTGAAATCAAATTTCAACAATGTTTTTCGAAATGCAGGGCTACTAACCGTGATTTTCCAATGAATTCCGTCTTTATTTTGCCTCGTCCTTGAAATATAGGCTATGTTTAGCCTGGTTGGGTTGCGGGCTTAAAAGCATGGCAAAAATGTCTTTTATGCGATGATTCATGATACAAATACAAAACCGTCACGTTCACGTGACCAAGACGTCCGTTCTATGACCAAAGTTTGCTACCGGGGTGCCATATTTTTAATGAAGGTGGCAAAGCAGGCTCTCGGCAAATTGATTCAAATAAGGTGTATCTGGAATAAACTGGGTTTGGGTATAGCCGAACAACAGCTGCGCACTGATTTGGATGCAGGTGCAGTGCATGTGCAGCATGTCATCATCGTTCCGCAGTATCGTGTATTCGGTACACAAGCACATCGGCACGATCACACTCAATCGACCGACACGATACAATGCCATCGATGAACACATGCCTGTCGAAATCAGCACTGCCGTGCGCCAAGCAAATTGGGATGACAATGTCAAGGCCATTGTCATCACTGGTTGGTCACTCTTGTCGCCGCCATCATGCACTGTGATTGTGTGTTCTGATCACCGAAAGTGCACATTACCTTGCTTGGTCTTATGTTGACCATCTTTTGCAAAATTGTGAAAATCAAGACAGTTTTTGATCACGAGTCGTGTCGAAACTGACATGATTGAAAGCCAGTGACATGGCGTCCTTGATGCTCTATTATTTGACGAGCAGCTTTTGTTTGGTCGTCCACTCCATATCGCATCGACTTCAGCGTCACCAACTGTAATTGTGCGTGTTCATTCACCACAGGTGCTGGCAAAGCGTTCTGCTCCGGTTACGATTTGAAAAAGTTTGCCGAAGCCGAACGGGGCACCATGCCGGGCTCGCAGAACATGCCCTGGGATCCGTACGAAGACTTCAAGTTCATGTTGGTGTCATGTGCTTCCCCACTTGCATTTTTCCACAAAAAAAGTGATCTAACCGGGTAATGAATGTTTGTGCAGGTCAGAGTGCACCGATCATTACATGTCATTGTGGCGCAGTCTCAAACCGACGGTCGCCAAGATCAACGGTGACTGTATTGCTGGTGGATCGGACATTGCGTTGTGTTGCGATGTCACGTTTATCGGTAGTCTTCTTCGTTGGTTTTATGGTAGCCGTATGGCTATTCGTGTTCAACGTGATGCCAACCCCACGCATTTGATGCAGCCAACGAGGCGCGCATCGGCTACCCACCCGCCCGTCTCTGGGGCTGTCCCACCACGGCCATGTGGTTGTACCGTCTGGGCGGCGAACGTGCGAAACGAATGTTGTTCACCGGCGAATTGATCGATGGACTGCGCGCTGCACAAATCGGACTCGTCGGTTGGCAGCTCTGATTATCTCTCGTGATGAAACATCACCATTGTCAGTCCTTTCCGGCTCTGAAATATGTTGCATTGTAACATCAGGCGAATCGGTGCCGGCCGCAGATCTGGACCGCGTTGTCGATGACTGGCTGACGAGCGTCATCACGGTTCCAACCAATCAGTTGTTCTTTCAGAAGCAGGTAAAATACTTGAAAAACTGGTTGACTACGGATTATACATGCTGCAGACGTTTTTGCGACTCTGAAGGTGCTGAACAACGCGCTCGAGATGCAGGGTTTGTTGTCAACGCAGCGTTTGGCCACCGTCTTTGATGGAATGACCAGACACACGCCCGAAGGTGTCGCCTTCCAGAAGAAAGCACACGCGTCTGGTTTCAAACAAGCCATCGCTGAGCTGAGAGACGAAACCGCTGCGAAGGCAAAGCTGTGATTCCTACATAGCTGGTGCTTTTACCGCCATTGCCGTGGAGCTAACTAATCAACAGGTGCGCGTATACTCATTCCGCGGAACAGAAAGAACAGTGAAGGAACGATTATTTCCGGTGACCCGCGTATACTTCACCCGAGGAACAGCGGAAACGAGTATACGCACGTCACGCGGAACGATCTGACGCAATCGAGAAGGAACAAAAAAACGTTCCGCGGAATAGAAAGAACGAAGTCAAAACATTTTGACTTTTTGTGCTGTTCCTCGAGGTTGTTCAGTTGAAATCAGCATTACTGGAGTTTGGAGAGGCCAAAACTTTTATTTTTTTGACATCGCGATGTGATATAAGCGTGGTTTTCGTCGAGAGACAACAAAAAGCATCCCGGATCTTTCTCAGGACGACTAACTTGGCGGTCTTCCATGTCCGTGGTAAATGAAACAGTTGTGGGCAAACCATTGTCGTTCAAATAACCTAATTTTGACTTCAAAAAGTGCCCCTGGCATTTCTGACTTACTTACAATTTGCGTTATTCACACAGATTACAACACAACGAAGCCGTGAACTGGCTGAATTGTGGTGCGATCACATTCAAGCCTTTTGAATGCGCGAATTCAAATAGTTATGTTCTTTTAGTGGCATTCTATTCACCATTTTTGAAATCACGGTGTCAGTTTACATAGAAAACATAAATAAAACCAGCAAAAAGTACTCATCATGTGATCAGTCGAGATTTGAACCTCTGTGTGCGCAACGCGTGCGACCGCTGGACCACGCCTTAGACCATTAGCCCATCCCGTCGGCTGCAGCTCGCTGCTTAGTGCTTTACATAAACACAAGCAGTCTGGGTGAGTGTTGGTTGTTGCTGTGCTGCGCTGTGTTGTTGTGTGCTTGTGTGTGCGTGCTGCGTCACGTCATAACGTGTGTGTGTGTTGTGATGCCCGATTCAGCAAGGTGACAGCCGATAATCAGCTTCAATTCGATTGGTCCACATAAAAAATTTTACTCGATTATCTTGTTCAAATCTGGCAGGAAATTTGTCGGGAAAACAAGGGAATTTTACGCAGAGCAGCTCCCCAACCATTGTCGACGCATTCTGATGGTATTTTCTGCTTTATTCTGCTTTGTCAAATGCCGGCCCCCCCCCCTAAATGTGTGCTGCCGTCGCACAAAAGGAGATCTTGAACAGTTTCAATGTTTGTCATGTTGAGCACAATTTTTTTAATTTTTTTGGTTGATATTGCGACACAGAAAATGCTCACCAAAACACATATCACCAAGCCTAAAAAATCCGGGGCGGGGATGCCCTTCTATTTATTTTCTCTGACATTGATTTCTCGAGGAACAGGCAAAGAACAGCGGAAATGCTGAAGGAACGAAAGAACAGGAGGAATAGCGAGAATGCGTTTCCGCTGTTCTTTCGTTCCGTCACGGAACTGCATTGCGCAGAACGTTTTGCGTTCCTCGGAACGAGTATACGCGCACCTTAATGGGCACTCTCTCATGGAAACTACTGTTCCTATTTTTTAATGGAGTCACAAAATTTCAGTGTCTGTGATTCATTGTTTTCTTATTGTAATTCTACGAACATACCGGAACTTTCCTGCTGGGGATTTCAAATTGAGACGTGCATTGCTATTGGCTCAGCTGTTCGCTGAAGCGGTTCACATAGATTAGTTTTCGTTCTCTTCGTCTGTTGTTGAGTGAGACGTACTACGCATTTATGTTCACCAATAATTTATAAATACAAGCGTTTACCATAAAGAAAGCAGAATAATTTCATGCCAAATACAGGATTGTCGAAATTGTGATGTCAACTGATCCTGGGACATTTTTGTATCTGGCGTGTTCGTTGAAAAACTCAGATGTACTCATGAATTACAACATTGTACAGTAGTCCGTCGTTCGAAAGTGGTTTGGTTACATCACCAATCTGGTCGTGATCATCTGACATCGGCCGATTTCGGTCGTTTCCTGTCGTGAGCGCGATCGGTTGACCGCCGTCGACTGCCGCCACTTGACGGTCGCACTAACAACATGTCGACCGACTTGCCACTTGATTTGTCCTTGTCGAACAATTTGCTGCTTGCTGTTGCGCCACCGTGTTCCTGCATGTGCAGCTACAGTTGGAACCGGGTAGAGCTGCGAGTTACTTACCCACAGTTATGATTCCCATGCCGTTCTTAACCTAAAATATTGTGTATACGAAACGTCACATCGATCGGATTGGTATGCTTGTGCTCGCATCAGCGAGACATACACACTTGCTGCAGAAAAGAGCAGCAAACGAAAACAAACAGATCATGGCTAAATTTGAGCGGCCCAAGATGGACGTCAAAGTTTATTTCGTGTTCGGGGTGCCGACCACCTGTTGGTTGCCACATCCTAACATGCATAATGAGCGGACCTGCCCGTTCATCAGCCATTCGTAGAAATCGGCCGTTTCGCGCTCATCGAATGCCTCCGGGTATTGCTTCATGTAGTTCACGATCGCGTACTTGTCCTACAACAACCGCGAATGGAGTAGGTTGGTTACTGCGGTTAGAACCTACAGGCGCCCACAATATTGTCTGGATCTTGTTTTGCAATGCTGGAGGTGTAGCCCCATAACACATCAGCACAACTTGCATACCGTACATCATAAGTGCAGGAGCACAGCTTTGAGTGTTGTTGCACTGTTACACAAGTCTGGTGGCATAAAATCTGCCAATATGTATAATGTGAGAACGACCAGTGTTTTTTTACTAAATTTGAGTGCCATGGCACATAAAAATTGAAATTTGGCACCTATGCAGATTTTCTGAATTTAGGTGCCAGTGGCACCTAAAATTTACGCCTTTTAATGGTTTAGGCCCCAAGAACGTCTTGTTGACACCTAACAATCGGATATTTATTATAGGTGCCGTGGCACTTCGGTTTCTAAAACTCTGGCAACGACTCTCCGCACCTCCCAATAAGCGTCATTGTACATTTCCGGGTGCTTCATCTGCGCGACGATGGCGTATTTCGAGTTCTGATCGGCGCCCTGTTTCAAATAGTCCTTGTGGAATTTGTAGGCCTTTTTGTTCGGTTTGCCTGACGGCGTGGACGCCACGCTGCGGTGACCGGACGATTCGGTGGACTTGCGACCCCCAGTTGATTTGGGTGGTCGATCATCGGACGAATGGCGACGATGCGACATATTGCAATGCGTTTCGAAGTGGCACACCAGCGGATAACAACCCAGGTGTGGCGACATAATAGAGTTGTCATGCCATAGACGCAGCCATTCAATGCGAGTCGTGCGTGTTGCTGTTGGCGACCACTCTGTCGAAGCGCGCATGTGTCATCTGATATGCACGCTCTCGTTGTGTGGATACAGTAGGTGCATTATGCCAGCCAGTCCAAATAGGGACCAACTTGGTTTGATGGCCGAATATATGGACAAAGCCAAATTGAGGGAACATCAGTCTAATCAAATCGAGGACTCGCTTTTGGTCGGTTTAGGATTCGGTAATCTTTGCATTTGGCGGAGTTTCAAGGCAGAGGGTAAGCTGCAAGCAGTTTCGGAATTACCTATACCCTGTACCGAGATTGTGCGGGTTTAATGACCTCTGAAACCCGTTTCCTCGGACCAGTGACACGGTCACTGTTTCGGTCCGTGAAGCCTGATGATAGCTGGTGATCCGAGAGGTTCCTCTTCGTCAGTGACGAAATCACCAACACTCCGAAATGCCTATATGCCTGGAGAACTAAGAAGTCCAAACCAAAACCATCAGGTGATGTTCACTGGTCAGCTTGGATTCAACGGCTTGGGTTGGCTCAAGGCCTGCATTGTTTGAAGTAAAAAACTTGTGATCATGGTTGGCCAAAAGTTCGGGATCCTGATTGTGGCCAAAAGTTCGGGATCGGGATTGGAGCAAAATATTTTTAATCACTACTATTGGCACGTAAAAATGGAGATTTTGTGGCTGTTTTTCGAATTATATCAAAATATTCAACCTGATGAAAAAATTAAAATTTTTGTTCTGTGACGTCAGAGGAGCACCGCGGAAAGTATCAACATGCGCGTTTATTTCACATTAGTCGAATGAAAGTTGTGGGGGTTGTTATCGTCGTTGCTTTGTGAAAGCTTACAGAAAATAACACTTCCGTCAATATGACACGATATATTTTTCGGCGACGCCACGTATCAGGCAAACACGCAACGGGTCTTTTCACAGAAAATAGAAACCAGATTACAAAAAGAAGAACATCATGGTCATCAGGGTGTTTATGAATAGGAAGAATAGCAAGAAAAACAAATCCAATCTGAAGCAGACGTGCATCCAATGAGCGAAAAGTCTCCCTTCCTCTTCTTTGTCTTCCCATTTCGTTCGCAGATGTTTCAAGTGAGCCAGGATGTGATAAAGCACTTCAATTATCTTCTGAGATAACAAGTAACCTTTGTTAAACTTCTCATACAAAGCAGACAATGGGCGAAGGGTCTTACCTCTTTTTCATCAGCATGAACTCCTACGGGGCTAATAAGGCGGGTGAAACCGGATGCCTGAAAATGCATATTGTTTGAATGTTTCAGATGTCTGACACTGATATTCACTTCAGCCTCAAATATAGACGTTTCATGGGAAGGAGACACAGGCGCCGCCGCACCAGGTTACGTGTACTTGGCTGGAATTTTTCGAAACTATAATGTAGTCGAGACGAAAGTTTACACGAGGTTATCTTGCGAAGTATGACTTTAGATCACCTCGGCAGCTTTACTGGATTGTTCAACTTTGAGCGGTTTCAACATTGTAATCGTCAACAGCATCGAAGGCACGTCGTAATCGAACGCAGCCATGCTGTTCAGGTACAGTATGCCGGCTGCTATTATGGTTGCCAAAACGGTGATCACCATCTCGTACACAATGTAGGTGCCTGAATTTTTTGGGATACTGCAATTAGCCTATCGAACACATGCGTATGTTTCTAATGTCTTCTTGTTGCCCCGAACCGAGTTTGGGAAAGTCCTTCGCGTTCTTTGGCATCAGGTCCGAGACCATCATGAGAATGACGGCGATAGTCAACAGAGCGGTCAATCCCATCGTGATTTTCTCCTGACGATCCTGGGTGGCGATGAACGGCGAAAACAGACCTGATTATTGTCTAAATTACATTTTCGGATAAAAACATAAACAAAGCGAATTATTTTACCGAGGATGGCAATGGTAACGATTATATAACATGGCAAGGTGAGGGTGAGCAGGTAGTAATCCGGTTTTCGTTTGAACACAATGTGAAAGTGCACCTCGTAGAACGTGCCCGTGTCATAGATCAGCTCCTTCTGCACAGCATCATACGCGAGTAGGTCGAACTCTGTGCGCGAAAACGTGGGGGTGAAAAGCAAACGTGGTTGTCAAGGAGGTCAAAGAACATCGTCTGACCTGTGTTATTCTGATAATAGGTCGAGTCTCCGTGGTCGCCGGTTGCAGACAACAATATGACGTCACTGCCCGAATAGGACCACGAAACGTAACGCGACGAGCAATTTTGACGGTCGTATGGAAAGTTGCCGACATCGAGTCCGCAGTGTATCTTCACCATCAGACTCGTGCTCTTCACAATCAACCCATTGCTGTTGACGGTGGCGTACGGCGTGTCACCAGCTGGTGTCTGGTCGAGACTGGGAACCATTCGATCAGGTTGTCAGCCAAAATAATTGAATTTGTCTGAATCAGACAGTTTGTGTTTTTATACAGCACTCACAGTTCATACATGACCACGTCAGGCATCCAGAACATGTCGTCCCGAACGGATATGCTCGCCATGTTGTCGTATTTGGCAGGATCCCATACAAGATTTGGATCAATCCATTCCTGTATAACCATGGTTATATGATGCTCTCGTCTAAATTTCTCAAGCACCAATTTAAGTGTTAGAAACAGACCCGTCGAAACCACATTGAATAGGTCACTGTTTCTTCCGCTTCGTTCTGAAAAATAAAACTAAACAGTGGGTTTATTGCATGTGTCAGGCAGGAAAAGGATGGCCAGCAGCAAGCCTGGTCGGTTTGACGTGCACACTAACCACATCAATGATGCTATACAATGACGGTTTGATTTTGACGGTGACTGGACCACCAGTTGAGTTCATCGGTCTTGTGTTGGCCGTGTAACCACTGGACACGAACAGATCATTGTAGAGCTGTTGGTTGGTTGGCAGGCTGCGTGCTGGTGGAATGATGATCAGAAACAACACTGCGATCAGATGCAGACTTATGGGCATGATAACTGGCATGCACAGTTTGCCACAGGAATGGCCGAGAGACTGTATAGATGAAACAACCGGAAATGAGACGATTTTTGACAAAAAAGAATAACAGGCATAGTGAATAACGACACCTGACAGGTTCTTTTGTTCTTTGTGCAAGCGAGGTGAGACAACAGAAGTCAGTTGCTAAGCTACATACACAGCGTGAATGTGCTGCTGCCAAAAGATACTTTGATCTGAAACCGACAAGCGAAAGTTTAGCTCAAGAAACTCGCTTATCAGTAACACAGGAACTTTGGTTTGGTTCAGTCCATTCTTGTCCAAGTCTCCACACATGAACTGCCGAAGTTTTCCACTTATCGTCCCAGGGACTAAAAGTGGAAAATTGAGAAACTGAGCATATTCTCTGAAGAATATTTCACCCGAGAAGTCTCTGGAGACCATAAGGGGAAACGATTCCGCATTGAAGTCCTCCGAAGGCCAGTCTGGAGTTAACCAAAACGTATTTTACGGACTTTGCGGCGTTCAGCAGCCAACTTTCATAATTTCAGCGCTGTTTTTCGCTCCAGCACACAGATAGAGACAATGCACTGTACCCATCACAGCAAAATAACAATCATAATCAGACCCACATCAATGTAAAACAGGCGAAATGTTATTTGAGCAACCAAACGGGTTCCCAAAATTTTGTCTCATCTTTTTGCAAACCTGTTCATTTCAAAATCGCTTTGAGGAGCCCTCAATACTTTACACCCCAACATCTTCCCCGAGGACTGTGTCAGAAGTGGAAACCGTGGAAACATAAGAAGGCTCACTCAGCCACAAGCCGTAAGAATCCTCACGCACCGAAAAATAACTGCACGACAGATGTGTGTGCACATGCCTCACCACAGAAGCCGCAATTCGTGTTGAACATTTGCATTTCACCAATTTCACGTCACATTTCAAACGCGGCACTCGCGCTCGTGCACATGTGCAATGTTTCAAGGTCGGCCAGGGAATGGTTTGCGAACGGTGGTGCGTATGAGCGAGCACCTCTGCACCACCAAATGCAAATACGCCGGTGCGGTGTTGCTTGCTGCGCTTGTTGAAGCAGATCGCAGAGGCGGTTGGGAGTTGGGAGGGAGAAGGACTGGGAGTCAGAGAGGCCCGACTGACCAAAACTCCGTCCCGGCCCGATTTGAAAGTCCAAAATCGCGGCCCGGCTCCGCGCGAGCCCACCATAATTTATTTGGCTCCGAAAAAAAAACGGTTTTTTTCGTTTTTTTACCAGGTAAAAACGGTTTTTTTCGGTTGATGGAAGACTCATTACTATTGTAATCAGTTTACCCTGCAGAGGCTCTGGCGGGAAGACTCATTATTTCTGAGTTATTTCTTTGAAAATAAAACGGATTAAACGGAATCCCCGTAATGAGTTTTCCCCCAGGGCCGTTTCCCAGGAACAGTGCTGTGGCTGGGGGGGGGTCCCCCCCCAATGGTACCCTACCCGCCCCGGCCTGGTACGCTACCCCCCTACCCGCCCCGCTCTGGTACCCTACCCCCCTACCCGCCCCGCCCTGGTACCCTACCCGCCCCGATTTTTACCCCCAAAATGCCCATTTTTCGGTCAAAAATGCCCAAATTTCGACCGAAAACCATAAAAAGTGCAAAAAATTTCGCGCTGCGCGCGATATATGTACTTTTTAGTACATAAAAACAGGCACGCGAAAAAACTTGTGTTGTACCCTACCCGCCCCGAAAAATCTTCCCCCCCCCCCCCCCCAAACCGGATTTCCCCCCCCCCCCACCATCAGTGTAGTTCCTGGTCCGGAGGGGGAGATAGCGGACCCTCCGTTTTTTTCGGAGGGGGAGATAGTGTACCCCCGAGGGGGGGGGAAAGGGGGGGGGGAAGACCCAACTGTGGGAAAAAGTCACTTTTTGAGGTAGAAAATTTGACCTATTTTTGCCCCTTTTTGGAAAAAATTCTTCATAAAAAGGGTATTTTGGCGACTTTTGAGAACATTGACCAGAAAATCACACATTTTAGGCCTAAAAATTCCCATTTTAGGCCTAAAATGCCCATTTTAGGCCTAAAAATGGCCATTTTAGGCAAAAATTGGGGGAGATAGTGTACCCGGAGGGGGAGATAGGGGGATAGTGTACCACCCGAGGGGGAGATAGCGTACCCGAGGGGGGGGGGGGGGCCCCCCCCCCCCCCCCCCCCCCCACCCAGGAACTACACTGCCCAAGATCCCAGGTACACTACCCCCCTACCCGCCCCGATTTTTTCCACCTATGTACCCTACCCGCCCCGCAAAAGTAGCCACAGCACTGCCCAGGAAGACTCATTATGCATGTTGTATGTGCCCGGCGTGTATTCAGCCTAAGCCTAAGCCTAAGTTTAAGCCTGAGCCAAGACTGAAGCCAACATATAGGCCTAAACGTGAGCGTAAGCCGAAGCCTAAGCCTGAGCTCAAGCCTGAGCCCAAACATTGGTTCCAGGACCAAGTTCCAGCTGGATTCCGTTTAATCCGTTTTATTTTCAAAGAAATAATGAGTCTTCCCCCCAGCACGCAAAAATCCGTTTAATCCGGTTAATCCGTTTAATCCGTTTTATTTATAATGAGTCTTCCCGGCACGTTTTTTTCACGGTGGGCACTCAGTGTAGTGGCTGGGGGGATGGGGGATTCCCCCCAAAGGGGTAGTAGGTACCTTGCATGCAACCACCCCTTGGGGGAATGGGGGGAAGGGTACCGTATTGTCGGAAATAGAACCCCCCCCATTAATTGAACCCAGTGTAGTGGCTGGGGGGATGGGGGGGGATTCCCCCCCTAAGGAGTAGCTACCTTGCAACCACCCCTTGGGGGGGATGGGGGGGAGGGTAGGTACCTTGCAACCACCCCGGAGGGTACCTTGCAACCATCAATTTATGGTTTTTATAGGCAAAAAATGGGTGTTTTTCGACCTCAAACCCCAAAATTAGCGCGCTCCGCGCGCAAACCTCCATATAATAGGTGTTTTAGGCAAATTTTCGGCCAAAATGCAAAAAAGTACCTATTTTTCGGCCAAATTTGCAGTATAATGCATGTAAAAAACACCCTTTTTTCGAACCTCAGGGGTACCTTGCAGACATTCACGGGAGCCAAAATAATATATGTACTTATGTACCAAATTTTTTGGCATCGGAAAAAAATAGAGGGGTTGCCGGTTTTTTTACCCGCAAAAAAGGGGGGTTGCCCAGTTTTTTGGAAGGCATCGAAAGTGTCACTAAACATCAGTGTCGTTTGTTTCCGCCCACTTGAGGCGTTTTTCACATTTTGGAATGCACAATTCTGTTTTCTGCAATGCTGTTTGCATGCTCATATATACATATCATCAAGTTGGCTGACGCCGATCGCCGACTGACACCATCATACCATATCTACATCAGAACCTCTGCTCAAGTTCCAATAACAGTAGGTTCATTCTGTCATCATGGAGGGGGAACAGACGTCCCCCAGCAGTGCTGTGGCTACTTTGTACGGTACATAGGGGGTAAAATCTGGGGCGGGTGGGGGTAGTGTACCTGGAATTATGGGGGGACTCAGTTTGGGGGGAGGGGGGAGATTTTTCGGGGCAGGTAGGGTACATACAAGCTTTTTTCGGGTGCCTATTTTTATGTGCTATAAAGTACATGCACGTATATCGCGCGCTGCGCGCAATTTTTTGCGCTTTTAAGGGTTTTCAGCCGAAAGTTGGACATTTTTGAATACAAAATGGGCATTTTGAGGGAAAAAATCGGGGCGGGTAGGGCACCAACCAAACCCGAGTGGACGGGTAGGGGGGTAGTGTATCAGGTCGAGGCGGGCGGGTAGGGCACCATTGGGGGACCCCCTCCCACCAGTGTAGTTCCTGGGGGGAGGGGGTCCCCCCCCTAAGGTACACTAACCGCCGCGACCAAGGTACACTAGTACACTAACCGCCGCGCCAGGTACACTAACCGCCTCAATTTTTGCCTAAAATCGGCATTTTCAGGCCTAAAATGGGCATTTTTAGGCCTAAAATGGGTCAATGATGTCAAAAGTCGCCGCCCCCAAAATACCCTCTTTATAGAGAATTTTTTTCCAAAAAGGGGCAAAAATAGGTCAAATTTTCTACCTCAAAATCTTACATTTTCCTGGATTTGTATCTTCCCCCCCCCCTCCCCCCAGGGAGGTACACCAACCGCCGCACGGAAAAAAGGGGTAGGTACACTAACCGCCGCGCCGGACCAGGAACTACACTGCCTCCCACCCATTCACAGCACTGACTGCCCCCCAGGCCCCAGGAACTACACTAAGTGGAACAGAACAGTGGTGTAGCTACCCAGGCGGGCACCGCAACCTACTGTACCACCAAAAATGTGGGGCGGCAACCTACCTACTGTAGCGCTCGAGCTAGTGGGAGGAACAAATTTTTTTAAGTCGAAATATTGATCAAAATGCGCTCTGAAACGCTAATTTCGCGCGCAGCGCGCGATTTTTCGCCTATTTGAAGTAAAAAATACCGTTTTTGTGCTGTTTTGGGCCAAAAACCGCAACCCACTGAACCAGCCGGGGGCGGCGACCTACCTACTGTACCAGGATGGAGCGTCAACCTACCTACCTACTGTACCTAGGGGGGCTCCCCCGACTCCCCTAACTACACCAGTGGAGTGGAATATGATGCACATGATACACGCTAAAGGGATCGGGGAGGTATGCCCCACAACCCCTGCACTTAAAGTACCCGCTGGCAAAAGCACACTCATGACGCGTGTGGTGTTGGCCGGGGTCGGTCGACACACTGCAGCGGGGGTGACAGTGTGTGTCAACCGTAACATGCGTAAAAATGCGTTTTTCAACATTGAAATTTCCAGAAATCTAGGGGGGTTGCCGAGTTTTCAAAAAAAACTTGGTACATATATTGCATATATTAGGTACATATATTAAAATAATATATGTAACTCCCAAAATAATATATGTAACAAATTACATATATTACATATATTTGTGAATGTCTGTATAATAGGTGTTTTAGGCAAATTTTCGGCCAAAATGCAAAAAAGTACCTATTTTTCGGCCAAATTTGCAGTATAATGCATGTAAAAAACACCCTTTTTTCGAACCTCAGGGGTACCTACCTTGCAACCTTCCGGAGGCTGGGTAGGGGGGTACCTTGCAACCATCTGGATCCATCCCCCCCAAGGGTACCTTGGAACCATTTGCCTGCCACTAGGTACACTGATTGAACCCCCCCTAAATGGCTCGAAATCAAAAATAGAACCCCCCATTAATTGACCCCCCATTAATAGAACCCCACCCCCAACCTTCACCGTACCACAGATTAGTGGTATGGTAGGGCTGTGTTGTTGTGTCAAACGTTGTTTAAGCTTGCGTACACAACAGAACACAGCTTTTTAAGCATAATCGACGCTGTTAAAGGTAGAAAATACCGAAAACAAGCCATTTTAAGGGCATTATTAACAATGATTTTTTTCGTTGGGGGGCCAAGTGAAAAATATAGCCCCCCAATACCGTAAAAACCTAAATAGAAGGGGGGCTCTATTAATTCACTGACCCCATTGTGGGGGGCTCTATTCCGGGGGGGCCTCTATTAATTCACTGACCCAAACCTGAAAAATTGTTCCAAGAAATACCCCCCAAAAACCCCCAAAAAGGGGTTTGAAAGGATGTTTTTTCGCTTGTAATCGCATTTATTCGTGTCTGTTTGCCAATAAGAGGCGTATTATGTGCTCTGAACGAACAACAAACGTGCATAAATGTACCTGTGCACCACTATCAAGCCTTAATACACTACTGTATAGGGGGATGTTACTTAGGGGGGGCTCTATTCCGGGGGGCTCTATTAATTCACTGACCCCTTTTTGGGGGGCTGTATTACGGGGATGGCTCTATTCCGGGGGGGGCTGTATTTAGGTTTTTACGGTAATTGACCCCCATAAATTGAACCCCCTCAAAATGACCCCAGTGAAAAAATAGACCCCCCGGGTTCTATTTCCGACAATACGGTAGGTACCTTGCTTGCAACTATACTTGCGTATTTTTCCGCAAAATATATTTTTGAAAAAAAACCGTTTTTTTCCGAAAAATAATCGTTTTTTTTTCAAATATTTTTCCAGCACTTAAGGATACCCATGGTCCAAAAACGCCCATTTTGGAAAAAATTTCGTCGGGAAGTGGCCTGAAACAGGTTAAAAATGCACTTGGAGATTAGAAAGTGCTCATTTTGAACTGTTTAGCACCGATTTACATTGGTTTTGACAACATATTCTCGCAACCTTTGGTTTTGACAACATACTCTCGCAACCTTAGAACATATCTCGGAAATTTTTGGGAAAAAAACCGTTTTTTTCCAAAAGTTGCCACTTGGAAAAATTTCCGGAAAAATAAAAACGTATCTTTTCCGGGCCTCGGAAAAAAAACGGTTTTTTTTCGTTTTTTTCCGAAAAAAACGGTTTTTTTCCGGCCCGCAAGTATACTTGCAACCATCCCGGAGGCATAGTAGTGGCAGGGGAGGTTGGAGGGGGAGGTGTAGTGGCGGGGGGGATTCCCTCCCCCCTAACAGTGTGGTGGCAGGCCAATCGACCCAAGATACCCTAGGGGGGGGGGAAGGTTTCGGACTTACTCGAGATACCCCCCCCCAGAGGCTACCCAAGATACCCCTATGGTCCGTCAAAAGGCGAAAAGAGGCCGTTTTTTGCATGCAATTTTACTGCAAAATTGGCCTAAAATGGGTACTTTTTGACATTTTTGCCGAAAATTGGCCTAAAGTGACCATTTTTGGGTGTTTGCGCGCGGAGCGCGCGACTTTTGGGGGTCCCGAGGTCGAAAGACACCTATTTTTGCCTTTGAAAACCATAAATCTACTTACTCGAGATACCCTTTGGGGTCGGCTCGAGCAGTGTAGTGGCAGGCCCATGTGTGGGAGGTAAGTATGATGCGGGGTTGGGACCGGAAGCGTGAGAGGTATGATTTTGGTCACCCAAAAACGCGAAAAAACACCGTTTTTGTGATACAATTTTGGCCAAAAAATGAGGTAAAAATAGTACTTTTTCCAAATTTTCGCCGAAAATCGCCTAAAAATAGGTATTATGGGTGGGTTTAAGGTCGAAAAACACCGATTTTTGCCTTAAAAAGGTATAAAATTGCTTGTGAGAGGTATGATTTGGAGTTGTGAGAGGTAAGTACTCAACCCCCCCCCCAGCCCCCCCTCGGGTTTTGTGGTAGGTAAGTACTGAGAGGGGGGGCAGTGTAGTGGCAGCGGCAGGCAAATGGTTGCAAGGTACCCTTGGGGGGGATGGATCCAGATGGTTGCAAGGTACCCCCCTACCCAGCCTCCGGAAGGTTGCAAGGTACCCCTGAGGTCCGAAAAAAGGGTGTTTTTTACATGCATTATACTGCAAATTTGGCCGAAAAATAGGTACTTTTTTGCATTTTGGCCGAAAATTTGCCTAAAACACCTATTATATGGAGGTTTGCGCGCGGAGCGCGCTAATTTTGGGGTTTGAGGTCGAAAAACACCCATTTTTTGCCTATAAAAACCATAAATTGATGGTTGCAAGGTACCCTCCGGGGTGGTTGCAAGGTACCTACCCTTCCCCCCATGCCCCCCAAGGGGTGGTTGCAAGGTACCTACTCCTTAGGGGGGGAATCCCCATCCCCCCAGCCACTACACTGGGGGGTAACCCCCCCCAACCCCCCAGCCACTACTATGGGCTCGAGATACATACCCTTCCCCCCCCCATCCCCCCCTAAGGGTTGACTCGCGAGATAGATACCCCTTAGGGGGGATCCCCCCATCCCCCCCAGCAACTACAGTGCCCCCTAAGGAGTACGTACCTTGCAACCAGCCTTGGGGGGATGGGGGAAGGGTAGGTACCTTGCAACCACCCCGGAGGGTACCTTGCAACCATCAATTTATGGTTTTTATAGGCAAAAATGGGTGTTTTTCGACCTCAAAACCCCAAAAATCGCGCGCAACCAATTTTTTGGCCAATTTTGCAGTATAATGCATGCAAAAAACACCCTTTTTTCGGACCCTAGGGGTACCTTGCAACCTTCTGGAGGCTGGGTAAGGGGTATCTTGCAACCACCATCTTGATCCATCCCCCCGAAGGGTACCTTGCAACCATCTGCCTCGAAATACGACCATTTGGTAGGTCCTCTAATTGAGCCATCGATTTGATGGTCATTCGTCGCGTCGCAGTGCATCTGATGACGACGAGACCACACACAATGATTGACTGACAACAATTTCGTTGTAATTGATTGTGCGCTTGGTCGCGGCTGCTGTGGTGCTCACCCATCCCCAACGCGGATCTCGTCCATTTTGTGACGTGCACACAATGACCACCACCACAACAACGAACACCAATGGTGCCAGTCTGGAGGATTGCAAGACCAACGTTTTCGTTCTCGTAAGTATAGTTGCAATTTTTCCGGAAAAATATATTTACTGAAAAAAACCGTTTTTTTTCATATTTTTCCTTGCCAAATTTGGGCACCGGTGGCAATTTGGCATATTATGCACTAAAAATGGTGTATGAAAAGGAATCCTATTCAGAAAGTGCGAATAAAAGCTGTAAAAGGGCTGGAAACACTTGAAAAACTACGAATCCGCAATAAAACTAGGTTGTTTCCCATAATTTTGACACTTTTTCAGGACAAGTTCAAAATCCACCCTGCAATTTTTCCGGAAAAATATATTTCACCAAAAAAACTGTTTTTTTGCTTTTTTTCAGGAAAAAACCGTTTTTTCCACCTGCAACTAGCGTTTTTTTCTTTGCCAAGAACAGTAATGAGTACATGCTCAGTCTGGGTGCAGTGCAGTTTGTAATTCATCATCGCACAATTTTATTTCCTGCAGACTGAACTCAACGGCCTGAAATGGAAGCGTTACATCACACCAGAGCACAGTGGCGGCTGTGTAGACCTGGGCACGGATGCCGTCTTGTCAGCCTACGGACGATGTTTATCTGAAGGTTTGGATGGCACAACGTATGCATTCATTGCCATTGGTCTGATATAGAGAAGCAGCTCGTAATTCAAAGTCAAAACAGCAATGCCCAGTCAGAGGGCGTTCGCAGGCAGTCAGTCCCAAACTCCTGAGCCGTCAACAGTTCAGTACAGGTGGTAGATTGTCTGTGCGTCACCAGTCAGTTCAGCCAAGGGGCTAGCGTCCTCAGCAGTGCTGTGGCTACTTTGGCGGGGCGGGTAGGGTACATAGGTGGTAAAATCCGGGGCGGTAGGGTACATGGGTGGAAAATCCGGGGCGGTAGGGTACATAGGTGGAAAAATCCGGGGCGGTAGGGTACATAGGTGGAAAAATCCGGGGCGGTAGGGTACATAGGTGGAAAAATCCGGGGCGGTAGGGTACATATGTGGAAAAATCCTGGGCGGTAGGGTACATAGGTGAAAAAATCCGGGGCGGTAGGGTACATAGGTGGAAAAATCCAGGGCGGGTAGGGTACCATTGGGGGGACCTCCCTCCCCCCAACCACAGCACTGGTCCTCAGTCCAGACATGAATGGGTATCCAACAAAAATCGTCACATTCATCTCGTTGACCATAGTCGGACCGAATGTTGGCCCAAATAACAAAGAAGCGCACTGCAGCGCATTCCATGCAATGCAAGCTGTGTTTTGTCCACAAAATTTCGGGCCTTATGTAGGTCTGTTGTGCGTCTGGCGTCGTGCCCCACCACCGCCGAACGTAACCACGCCGCAGACAAAGATCGATCTGCGTCTCGACTCAGACAAGGAATTGTGGGTGTTCTGGTACGGTGATGAGCCGGAGGCCATTAGACGACTCGCTGGACACCTAAGCAGTACGTGCTTGGTTTTTTATTAGCATTAACTTGCTTGTCGAGAAAAACTTTTTTCAACAATCGAGAATATGGCATAGCATTTTTAGTGTTCTGCCGAATCTATTCCAGAATATTCTGCCCTAAATGTTGAAATGCGTAAAACCCACCAGGTTAACACATTGTGTGACACTTGGATGTAATCGTACCGTAGGCTACTTCGACCGTTGAGAGCCAAACTTTTGTCGAAAACATGCATTTTCGAGCCTTGCGCGTCACTAAAACGTGTATGTGATGTTTGACAACAAGCCAAAGGAGCCCGACCGTTACCATCTTTTTTTTGAGACCACACAGTGCAATTTGTAATGTTGCAGTAGTGGCACATTTAGTTTACTGCTGTATTTTGTGTTGTGTGCAGCGAGTGATGTTTCACTCGAGCAATGAGATCTGCTTGTGGCAGTGGTGTCGTTGGGAAATCAAAAAGTCAGGATACCGGATACCCAAAATCCAAAATTTTCGGATACCGGATACCCAAAATGAAAAATCTCGGATACCAGGGTGGGTTGCTCCCTGAAATAAAAAATCTCGGATACCCAAGGGGGGTTGTTCAAAAAAGGTCAATTTTTTAAGAGGAAAATCGAGCAAAATCGGTGTTGAAAGTGCAAAAAATGGTCATTTTGGGGTTATGCTTGCGCCAGCAAGCGATTTTGAGCATTTTGGAGGTAAAAATGGGCGATTTTTACGGTTTTCGAAAAAATTTTAGGGTAGGATATCCCTGGACAAAAAGTCAGGATACCGGATACCCCTGGGTGAAAAAATCAAGATACCGGATACCGGATACCGGATACTAGGGGGGTAACCCCCCCCTTCCCCCCCCCCCCCAACGACACCACTGGGTGGTGCTTTTTGGAGGTCATGTGAGATGTTCGCACCTGAGGCTTGGCATTTCGCCCATCTGTGAAAACTGGTCTAAACGGGCAAAACTCACTGCCGTTACATTATTGTAGCTTTTTGGCAATCTGTTTTGTTATTTTGGCTAATCTCCCTGCAGGAGTCAACAAAAATTGATAGTTTTGAGTTTTGGCACTGTTTATTTTTTGGCATCCACGTAAATAATGCGATGCGCGCGCGTGATCGTGTGGATGCAGCAACACCACACCACAGAGATTTGGCTGTTGAGACTGAGAGTGCGGTGCGCCACATTATGTACATTATAATATCGATCGGTGGATGTACATAATTTTCGTCGATAAACTTCTCGTTCTCTTTCAACTGCGTGAAATTAGTGTAGTTGTTGTTGTTTGTGTGATGTCTTGTTGGCAACGTGTGCCTAACACCAACACCCAACCTAGGCTGTAACCTTTCAGTGTGCTGGTGCTGTGTTTGTTGTTTGTGTACTTCGCACACACGTGCCCATCTAACCAACCATTGGTATGTTGTGCTGCACACGTACACTTGAGCAGTCATTCATAATCGCGCTGCGGCAGTGACACCTTCCATGTTGCGACGGGGAGTGTGCAGATGGACAAATAGATAAACAGGCCGCTGCACACTGACTATGAGATTGTTCGTTGTTGGAAAATTTTTGTGCGAATGTTTCGGCGCAATGAGGTTTTGTTCCCTTCTTCTCTTGTCTGCACTGCGTTTGCTGCGTGGCGTGCGTTTCTTTCACAAATTTGTCTGATGGGAGGGGATGGCGGTTTTCGACATTTGCAGATTGATGGGTTCGGGACATACTTTCCGACCATAATGTTGGCATAATGCATGTGCTGGCAGAACTTATCGTCGCATTATCTGCAACAAAATTCTGTCTTTTTTCAGATCCTGGCCATGCGGGAAGAGACATCGAAGATCAGTTTGAGTACGAGCACAGATGTCTGTTGTTCAAGGCCTTGCACAATTACATTGAAAGGTTGGTTCCACGTATGATTCTCAAATTTATGATTTGCTTTTGTGTTGACATCTATGGCGCGAATGCGACATGAAGGCAGCGCGAATGACATGCCATTTGGTAAAATCAAAGTGTAGGAGGCATAAGTGCGCTAGTCTATGTTCATGACAGTCAAGTGCGCCGTGCAGTCGATACAGATTGGAGACAACCTGAGAGCGGGATTGGTCACTAAAATGGGTTACATTGACTTTACGTTCAGGCACCTGCTCAGCAAGGGCTATCTACGGCTGGGCAGGTGGTTTGCCAAACCGATCGATGCAGCTGATACGAGCACCGATTCAACCGCGAACCCCAGGTATGCCTTTGTGCCTTGCGTGCAAACAGCGGGAGGCAAGACAGCAGTTACCGTTTTGGACTTCGGGTTGGACATGCAATGCACTGCCTCAAACAACTCACGACCGCTATTGTTGTGTGGCGGTAGGGTCGAAAATCCCGAAAGCAAATATCCCTAAAGATCGGACAAAGAAAAATGCAAAGCTTATTTTGCAAGAAGGGATGTTCCTTGTTCATGTGGTTGAACTGATAATTTGGGCACTGGATCTGTTGGGGCTCAGCATATTAATGTTAGCCCACTAATCCTCAATGCGAGCCTGAGGACCGTATATGAATGCCCACTTTTGACAAAAAATTTTATCCATATGCTTTTTATTTTTCGGGATTTTCGCTTTTCGGAATTTATTTCTTGATTTTCGCTTCATGATTTGTGCTGGCCACCTGTGGTGCGTATCGTATCCGACCTGACGTTGTTGCCTTATTCCAGCTACGTGCTGGCATTCAACTTTTCCTTCTTCGTGCACGGCGAGAAGAACGTGTGCATGTGCGTGCAGGCCCAACGTCAACCGCCCATACGGCGACTGCAACGGGCGCATTTGCAGCTCGACAAACAACGTGTGCTGCTGGCACCCTGGTGCTGGACAGGTGCGTGTCCTCGTAGTTTGTAGATACCATTTTAGATTTGCAACTCATAAAAAGGAAGCAGGTTACGTTATACTGGCGGATGAAAAAAACCTAAAAAAAACCGTGTCCATCTGGGACGTAAAAAACCGAAAAAAGCAAAAACAGCCTGTGGAAACATTTTTTCTCGGAGGCTTCCAACTTTTGACAGAAGACGGGAAAAAAATCTTCAGAACAACTTGGTGGTGTGCGGACAATGTCAATGCGGCTTGTTTAATCAATTTTAGTCGCAGCTCACAATTAGCATTAAAAACCCCACAGACACCACTGTAGTTTCAGCAACTCAGTCTGTAGTGTGTGTGCTGAATATGCCCCGAAAATACCTTATTTGAACTTCTCTATCCTTATATACGCGGTTCTTTGTGATTTTTTCGGTTTTTTCACCGGTTTATACCATCGGTTAAACATAAAATAAAAAGTTATCCGCCGGTATTGGTTAGGTACGATTTGCGCCTCAAAATTCCACATTTTACACAGAAAACGAACTGCTTGGTGCAAATTGCCCCTAAAACTTGGACATCCCGCGTGAAATTTGAAAAAAAGCCATGCTCTCTATTCTTCCCATTATTCGCCTTCCTAATTCAGGCACGCTAGTGCCGGCCACCAACTGGAACGCAACATCCAGCAACATGAGCGGTCAATCAACAACGCTGGCTGGTTCGGCGCCAGGCACGAGTCGCGAGTCGCAGGCGTATAAATGGTGGCGCGAATGGATGCAGTTCTATCCGTTGCCGGACGATGACGACGAAAAGACGGCCAACATGGGATATCAGGACCCGGACGAGAAGGATCGACGCGACGCCGCACGCGCCAGACATCTGCCGAAAATGATTGAGGTCGGTAGAAGACCTGTGGTGCTGGTCTGCTGCATTGTTTTCATCATTCGCTTGCCTTTGCCACTCAATTGTGCATCTATGATGATCTGTTTGCTGCATGCAGGTAAACGTTGCCGGTGTGCGTATGTTCTATCCGTCGTGCTATGCGGCGCTATTGGGTGCTCAAGATCCACCAGTACATCAACAACAACAACAACCAATCAACGCACAACAGTCGCAGAGCGCTAGCCAATCAACTACGTCGTCGAACACAAATTGCGGTGCGTGCAACCGTCAACCCGGTGGTGGAGGAGCAGCAGCCTCAGCAGCAGTGCAGGACACGGGCAAATCTCAAAGTGTGAAGGGTACTGCGCCGTCACACACGAACTCAATTGACATCGACAAAGAGACAGAGCGCATTCACACTGAACGGCCGGTGAGCGGTCAATTGACGTTGCAGCGCGCCGTTGAACATCTGACCAGCTCATTGACCGAACCGAGACCGGTCAAAAGCGAGTCCGACCCGCCCGTGCATAATAAACCAGCAATTGGACTGAACTTCGATGACCTCTTCACGGATCTGACCGACCGCGACATCTGTGCGTGTGCGAACGACAGCAAGGCGAGCGTGAAATATCAGCTGACGACGCCTGGAACCGGCGGTGTCAGAGCTGTCAACAAGAGCAGTAATGGTTAGTTTCGGCAGTGGCGTCGGTGAGGAGGTGCCTTTGGTGCGCCAATAAATGCCCCCCCAGCCTTTCAGGAGGGTACCGTGCCGCGTACCCCCTCCTAGGAGTCAGAAGAAAAAAGAGACCCACTAAATCGCAAAATCACTATCGAACACCTCATATATCAAAGAGATCGCTCGCTTAACACCACTTTGAGCAAGAAAAAAAAACAGAACAGATCCAAAAGATCGGGAGTCTTATTTTGTTCCAATGGCTTAGGATCAGGCTCATTTTGGTATCTGGATTCGCTTCTGCTGCTTTTTTTACCAATGCGTGGCTTAATGGGCACCGAATTTTGAACAAGCACTGGATAAAAGCGCCGTTTCAGAAATGGGCAAAGCTCCAGATAAAACTAAAATTAAATTCCCCCTAAATTCAGACCTAGCCACGCCCCTGGGGGTGAGCATCGTCATTTTTAGTGCATTTCAAAAGATTCTAAAAAGCGCCTAAAAAAGAGTCTAAAAAACGTTCGCAGGCAATCGCCTGCCGTGCACGCCATTCCATCGTCGACTGAGTCCGCCGATTGGCGAGCCACAAACGTCCACGTCCAATCTGGTTGTCGTCAAGTGCGAGCCATCCACCACGACCATGTCGTTTGCCAGTGCGCCGCCGACACAGACGTCGACACAAATTGGTGCGTTTGCGTCAGGATTAGACCAGTGATGTAGTTGGTGGGGGTGGGGCATTACCCCACACAGCTAGGTGGCCAGCTTTAGCTGTCAAATCCCATGCCCCAGCTAGCTTGAACTGGTGGCCGGGGCAATTGAGCCAACACAGGTCCACAATGTTGCAGGTTCGACCAACCCACAAACACCGTATGGTTCGCAGCCGATCGGCACACCCTACAGTATCCCACCACCACAAACGCCCACGTCGGTACAACCACCCACTCCTGCGCCGAGTACACCAATGGGCTTGCATTTGGTCGGACAACAACAACCGGTGTTGCCACCGCTGCATGTACCGACCACTGGACCAAATAATGGACCTGTTGAGATGATCAGTCCTGTTGAGGTGACTACTTGTGCACTTTTGAATGTTTTCTCTTAAGCGTTCGACCGAGATCTTGAGCGATATCAAATGATCGGTCGGGTCTTGCCTTGGTCACGTGACTTTTTGTGTTGATTATATTAAATCTGCTAATGTCCTTAATGCAAAAATCGCACGTGACCAACACAGGTCCGATCCTACCACCAAGTTTGATATCCAACATTATGTTTTTATTCCTTTCCTTTTTGTGCAGATGACGGCCCCATCGACATTGCCGTCAACGCCCAACTCCACATCCATGTACACCAGTCAATCGTCGTTGTCGTACCCGGCCGACGATCTCAAACTGGCCGGCGTGAAACGCAAATATTCGACGGCATCACTGGGCCTGCCATCTGGTCCGGCGTCAATCGACCAACAACTGACAGCGCCGAGTTCGCTCAAGCAATTGATCGAGCAGTCTGCGCCGCCGTCTGTCAGTGTCAATGGTTTGGACGTGTCGAGCTTGCAACGAGCCCAGGGCGCAACGACATCGACAACGACGACAACATTGCCGGGCAGTATGAGCGCCCAACAACAACAATTGATCAGAAGGGCGATGCGACGGAGAGAGAAACAGACGCAGCACCAGTGGCGACGACCCAAGTTGGACGCACTCGATGTGGACGTGCTGGCGCAAATGAACGACGAAACCGTGCAAGGTCGGCACCTGAATCGAAACAACCGATTCGCATCCTTTGATTCTCTGTGATCTAATCAAAAACTAGACTCTGGTTACACGACGCCAACAAGAGCCCGATTTCAGAGACGGTGTGCTTTGAAAATGATAAGAAAACGAAAGAAACAAAGCATCATACTCCATTTTGTATTCTTCACCGTACCCCATTCCCCAAATCAGTAGCCACGTTTGAATGTGTCACTTCTACCACACTACCTTGGCGTAGTGGGCCTAGACTAACACATAATCAGCAGAATATTACGCGTTGTGCACATATCAACCGGACGAAGTGAGACGATCAAACCGCGTGATCAAGCGAACATTTTGGCGTGCTTTCAGGCAGTGACATGTTGTACACATCGGTCACCACGAATTGGTTGCCGTCAACACGACATCAGTGGGCTGCGAGCACGAGCACTTCATTCGCACGATTCGTGTCCGACTCGAGTGGCATCAAGGTCGACGACGTGGCGTCGGGCGCAGACCACAAGTTCATGTCCACATCGACCAACAACAAATGGACGCACAACGATGCGTTGAAAGAGATGCCCGAGGAAATATTGGACACGAGTCACACTCACGTGCCTGTCACCTCATCGAATACAAGTCCCTTGGCTGCTGTTAGTTTTGCGTTTTTGCTCAACTGTGCAATCACGCCAGTTTGAACATGCCTGGACTTTGTTTTGTTGACGAAAATCGTGATTCTTGACCAGCGCAACCGTTGCTTCCCTCGCAACATCAAATGACTGGTCATTGTTAGTGCTTCAAGTTTAGCACAAAACGGATGCGTTTCCATCCGGGGATAGATATGGTGCCGCCAGCTTGTGCATCAACTTGATGCGGCCAAGGCCAGTGGATTGCTATCATCTTTGTTCTATCTTACATTGATGGATGTGATGTTTCAGTTCAACACATTCATGTCGCCGCCGAACAGCAACGAACAACAAGTGAACAGTGTCGGCGAACATCGTGTGTTCGCTGCGCAGGGCGTGGCGCCCAATCTGCCAATGGCTCACAATGGGCCGCCCAGCATCGAGACCATCTACCCGACACCACCCAGTCATGATATTATGACACAGGTGCGGGCACTGTTTACTGATTGATTGGTTGTATGCGGCGATCAACTGCATGCATAGCATTATCGGCGACGACAAATCGAATAATTTATGTAAGACACCAATAAACAATAACCCACTGCAGTAGTTTTAGGTCGCAGATTGAAAAGGACTCGTGTGTTTTCGAACAGAGCTACCAACAGGCCACAAGGGTTTTTACACGAGGCCTTTTCCTCAAGACAAGGCGCTCCAAATAGTTCATAAATAGTTCATTCCTGTCGCCGTCACTGATGGCCCACCTAATTACAGCAACTGTCGCCCGAGAATGTCGCGTCGCAGACAGCGCCCCCTCAACTGACGATCGTGGCTGTTCGGCCATCCAGTTCACAGCAATCCGATGGCACGCAGGATGACGGCGTCATCTCACCGGTTGTGGTCAAGTTGCGCACGTCTGATGTGTGCACGGCCGCTGGCAAATTGTTGGAGGTACGAGACCGGCGCTTGTACTGGGGTGATAGTGAGCGAGCCGAACTGATCAGAGTCATTTTGTCAGGCACAAATGCTTGCTTTACGTATACCCGGGCTAGGTTTTTATGATGCGGCGCGATGGTTTCAAGCACAAATATTGTTACAAACGTCCAACTTACAGTTTTTATGTAAATCATTCGCTTGTGCAGAGCGGTGATCGCCACCAACGAATTCAATACAAGTATTTACGCATCGTTTTACAGAGTCCCACGACCAAACGTGCGCGTCGACGAATGTTGCGCGAATCAGGGTCGATCGATGACGATTCAATCGATTCCCAATCGACGTTTAACATTTATTCGGCCGAGGTCTACGAACGACCAAAGTGCAACAAATTGTTGTTGGCTGCACAGAGCAACTTCACCGCCATTCAGCTCTCGAAGTCAAAATTCACAGCTAATCAACAACAACAACTGATGGCTGTGTACAAACCGACACAAACCATTCGTATCACCGATGGCTTGCCCGCAGTGTTGCCGGTCGGTCGAACTGATCGAATGATCATGCCTTCCCCATCGATCTCAAATGCGGGCACGCCCAACACCATTTGGCCACCGCCATCGCCACGACAACAAGCAGCCGGCCGACAGATGCCCCCGGCGAGGTCGATGGGCGTGCGCACCGTATCAACCGGATCTCTCGGTTCACCAGCTGCAGCTATCGCCAACTCACCGGCGGGCGGGCCCGGCAGCGTCGGTGGGCCGGTGGGCGGACCGTATTCGGTGGGCAATCCCGGCCCAGCTGGCCCACCCGGCATGCAACGCGCAACGAGTTTCCATGGAGGGCCAATGACACCTCAGCAGCAGGTTATGTCAATGCGACAGCCGACCTCGGTCGCAAATGCCAGCTTCGACAGCATGCAGAGTCCCTTTAATCGGTTGGTTTTTTTTGATTTTGACACCATTCCCATAATGTCAATTGCGTCTTCGCTTGCAGTGCGCCGGCCAGTGTGGACAACACCGGCATGCCTTACGCAGTCCACAACCAGCCACATAGTCAAATGCCTGCGTCGCAGCAGCATGCACAAATGCATTCACAACAATCCGGTACGTTACATTACGACTACCGTTTGTGTTTTTTTTCAAATTGTGCAACATTTCCCTATCTTGTACGCATTCCCTCAGGTGGTATGGCTGAAGCGCATTCACTGCTGATGAATCTTCTAATGTGTGACACCATGTATGACCTGCCCAGAGACATCGCGTTCGACGCGTGCCCCGTGTGCGCCTGTCATATGAACATCAAAGGTTTTGATATTGCTATATTTGTGTTGCAATGAATGAATCGAAAGCGAGAAACACTGCGACTTTTCAGGCTTGGAAGTCGGTTGGTACGTGCCGGCCACACCGATGCAGGTGCAGGCACAGCCCCAACACAATGCCATGCAGCTGCCGTGTTCGTGTGGATTCAGGTGCTGTTGCTGCAATTTGTTGATTAGATTCGGTTCCGATTATCTCTGTTAAAGACGCAGCCGGGGTCTGCATGTAGCCGCAACAAAAACATCTCCCACTCGGTACAGCTGACAAACATACTATTTGAATTCAGAGTTTCGTCGAGTACGTACTTACAATAACTGGATCTGTGTGACAGGTTTTTATGTGGAAATTCGATTTGCGACGGAGTGGCAAAAGCCCAGTAGAGCCGAGTACGGGACATTGCAGACTGCCGATTGCAACAGCGTTGTTGAGCGTCAATGTGTTTATGTTGCAGTGCCGTCCGCTATCGTCTGCTGTCGTGTGGCAGCGGCGTGTTCTTCGAAGACGAACAAGAGGCGACTGGTCAGGACTGGATCGGGCGTCGACAACCGTCGTTGAACAATCGATCGATCAATCAAAATGATGTCAGTCACGATAATGAATTGATCGAATTGATCAGGTATGGTTGATGTTTGATTGCGTTTCGAATTATTTGTTGTTGTGTACATTGTCTATGCTGGATTCCCTCATGAAGTCTACGATTGTTATTGATTTACATATTGTCAGAAACGATCGCGGTGTTGTTTCTCCAAATTTACATCAAACCACGATTCCAACACTCGTCACACAGACTCAACCATTAATGAAAACCGATTCCATCCAATAGATGCTGCTAACGTGCGCAATTACTCGATTCAGGCAACAATCGCTGTGTCACGATCTTGCGAGCGACGTGTACGGGGCATCATTGTTGTCACGTCAATGTGATGATTTCAATCAGGCCAGGAATGGCGCACAAATTCAATCGGACGAAGTGTCGGTCAAGGATTACGAGTTAACCGCGCTCGAATACGAAATGCTCAAGGTCGGCGTTCGCTTGTCTTTCCGGTCACCCGCCATCTGCAAGATGCAGTGTAGCGATGTGCTTCTATACATTTTGAGAAAAATTGCCTGTCTGTATCAAAAGTGTTTGAAAAATAATGTGTTCAGCTCTGAAACATTACATTACATGTTCCGACATAAAGCACCCACGTCATTCGAAAAACATATTTTATAAAATGTTCGCGTTCAGTTTCGAACTACAACGAACCGGCACGCGGCATCCAGAAAGCGCAGGTACCTGCAAAATAATCTCAAACCATCGTCCGACTGGAGCCCCCTCCCAGAACAGTCTATCAGCCACTTTACGTTCCTGAACCGTACCCAACGTTGTGCACTGTTGTTTGCAGAGCCTGATGAACTCAGCAATCGACGCGGCGTCGATGATCACCGATTGTACGATTCCTTCGCGCGCCGATTTTGTGCGTGAACGCGGTCAACAGGCGCCGTTGCCTTTCAGTTTGTGGGGATATCAGAAACCGTACAGGCAACTGGACACGTGTGAGACGGAGTGTGTCGCCTTGCTGGAACAGCTTATGCCAACGGTTGGTTGCACCTCCTGGCTTGACGCTGCCTGATGCAGTTCGGTCTAAGTGCTCCCATGGGCAGAAACCAGTCAAGTGAAATCCAGACGGACGTTTGAGTGCACATGTGAGATTGAACATTGAAAACCGAACTGAGCCAATATAAGATGTATTACATATAACAAGTTTTGCCGCGCTGATTTTTTGTTGTTGCGCGCGCAATAACGTAAAATGTCAACCGCATTGTTTCTGGAATCTAACTGATACGTGACGTGTATGTATGCGCAGGTGCGTGAGGCGATGCAACAACTCGTGCTGACCGGCAAACAGATGTCGCCGAGTTCGTTGCTGAACACGGGCTCGGACGAGAACTCTGTGTCGCAATCGTCCAACACGAACGCTGCCGTCGGCATGCCTGCTGTCGAAGGTTGGACAATCTTACTTTGTTTGTCCGTTTCACACCCAACGCAACGCTTTGCGCCACATGTTCGTCTCATGAAAGAGAAAATGACAAGTGAATGATTTGTTCTACAAGATTTCATATGGTTTTTTTGACTGAAAAGACCTAAATTCATTTGTATACATTATCGACTGCCTGGCCACAGGTCCGTTGACGTGGCGTTTGTTCGAGCGCAAATTGATGCGAACGAGTGCTGCTGACGGTATGGTTGACGAGTGCAAGCCAGAACCGATACCACAGGTCTGTTGACGTTGTGCAATTCATATCTGCGTGTCTGTCCACTCAGCCACAGTCAACGAAGTTATTGGCACGTTCGCAATAATGTGCCTGTTTTGCACAAATTTCAACAAAACGTGTCAGGTGTCATTGACGACCGAGCACGACAACGTGAGCATCTCGCCGTTGTCGCTCCGTCTCTGGGACCGTCTGCTGCTCGAGCCATTGTCGCAGCCGAAGGACGTCGTCTACGTGGCCGTCATGCCCGACAACAAGTGGCTGTTGCAACGCGCACGGCTGTTCTTTCGCGAATTGTCCAAGACCTACGAAAATCATCGTTTCGGCCGACACTGTGCGTTCCACACCGATGCGACGCCCGAGGGACTGATGAAGGTCGGCACGCGAACGCTCGAATCGTTGGTGCGTCCCGCGGGGGTCACGATTTCGAATAATTTTGATAAATCTCGGTGTTTATTTATTCATTGCTGGATTGAAAAGTTTGTGCCCGTTCATGTTCCCAAGACGAGCTAGCCCCACCTTAGCTGTCATGGTGTATTTTCGCAAGTATTAGTATCATTACAGACACTTGCTATTTGCAAGTAAAGTTTCAGTGGCAGGTTGAGCTTTGGATCACTTTTCGTTGGCAAGTAAGTTTCTTGATTACTTGGCATGTGCCAAAGTGTGTCGTTTGTGTATTTTTAGTTTTGGCCATTAGCGAAAATTCAACTCTGGTAGCTATGTATATGTAATTTCGTATATTCCCAATTTGCATGTTGCCGTATTTCTCTGTCAGCCATTCGACGACTGTACGCAAATGCAATTGGCGCTGCAAAACAAGTCGAACGCCGAACAGCTGTTGTTGATGTTCCGTCAGATCTGCTGCAAATTGTTGCCGGATTTGTTGGAGATGGAGCGAGCGTTCGAGCCGCATTCACTCAGGGACGTGGTCGGCAAGGACGGCCCTGCTGGTGCCGGCATGCAAGGTATGCGTAACGTCGTGTCCAGCTTATACCAATGTTGTCAGCGCAACTGCCTTTGTTTCGGGGTCGCGCTGTAATTTCGGCGCATCCCACGTGTGTTGCACGGGACGCACACAGCCAGCTTGCACGAACCACAGACAGTTGCACTCACAACAACAGTATTAGCCTCGTGTCGCCAAGTCAGCTTGTGGCAGTAGCAAATGGTTAAAAATTGGCAATTTTGCGCAGTTAATGCTGTCGATTTTGTGGCAAAGAAACTGGTGTGCAGACAGTTTTGGGTTGGTTGAAACCGGCGCTAGAAACACAACACGTCCGTATTAGCTTCTGCTGTTGTTTCAAATTCGCCGTTTTTACAAGACAACATTTATAGCTAATTGTTTTGTCGTCAACGCTGGTCCGACGATAGGTGTCCTAAATCAGCGCGAGCAAATACAGTTTGTACATATTGGGCTGGGTTGGCGATGTCAGTTGACCGCATGAATGAAAGCCAACATTTATTGACTGACATGTGACACACAGGTGCGGATTCAATGATGCCGCCGCCCCAATTGCCCGACTCGATTGGTGGCCTGACCAATGCCGACTCGACCATCACGTCGACGGACGCCGATGCTGATGACAAGACGCAGGTTCGATTCGGTTATGTGCGTATTTGTGGGCGTATTGGGTTAGCTAGCCTCCATCGTAATTTAGGCCTAGACCTACACTGAGGCAGGCTCAGTTTTAGACTCAGGCGTGGGGTTCGGATGGGACTACATTTGTGCTGCCTGAAAGCCTAAGCATAAGTACATGAGGCTACACAACCATTGGGGGTGAGCCTACATATCTGGCACAGCGCTATGTAGTGTGCGACTCGACATTACGATTGCCTGTAATCGGTGCCTGATGTTAAGGTTGACATTTGTCCGAAAACTATATCTACTGCAAAGCGCCGAAATAATCTGGCATTTCCGAGGAAAAATCGGTCTTGGCTAGGGTTAGAGAGATGTCGGGTGTCGGGTACCTCCAGATGTCGGGTGTCCGGTTTTTTGGGACCCGACAGCCGACACCCGACACTTACGGTTCAAAACATCAGTTTTGCTGAGAGAAGAATTTTGGGAGAAAATTTTCTTCGAACCAAATGTTTCCGAAGACGCAGAATGTGACATTTTGGTGTTTATTTCGTGCGAAAATACTTGAACTCAGTAACTTGAGCCAAACAATTGCACTAATGATGCAAATGAACAAAAATTTGCCTGTTTTTGGTCCAAAAACAGGTGTCGGGTGTCGGTTTTTTTTCAAAAACTAGATGTCGGGTGTCGGGTTTTTTTGCAACTGTCGGATGTAGGGTGTCGGCTTTTTTGTCAGATGTCTGGTGTCGGGTACTTCCAGATGTCGGGTGTTGGCTGTCGGGTGTCGGGTACCCCCCGACCTCTAACCCTAGTCTTGGCATATGGAAAACCCTGTTTTTTATGAAAAAACTTTCACCTGCAGTTTGCTGCAACGAAACATGACGTGTGATTGTGCTGTTCAGGGCCAACTTCCGCACGTGGTCGTGGTGTACATGGTGAATCCGTTCTGTGTCGGTCCGCGTACGCACGACAGTCGACTGGCGGTGCAGTTCACGCGGGCGCTGCTGGGATGCTACACGCAGATGTTGAAGAAGCTCGGCACCGATAAACAGCCGTTTGTTCAATTGGAGATTGTGCCCATGCAAACTATGATGGACACAGCCGGTGCACTGGTCGACTACGGCAAGGATGCCAGGGACGCCTCGCTCTCGGCCATACCCGAACAGGGTCAGTCTGCTTCATGTTTCACTTATAACAGGGTCAGTCTGCTTCATGTTTCACTTATTCGCGGTCGTTGCTGAATGTGAATAGTAGAGTATCTCTTGTGCCTCCGGTCTCCTGCTGACCCTCACAAATCAGACAGATTAATTTGCGAATAAACCCGCCCCAACAAATGTACGGTGGTAATAACATCAATCTAGATACAAAGAAGATATTTATTTCATGGGCGTTTGTTGGAAACTAAGTTTGTTCAACGCCAACAAAAGTTGCCAATCACCTACCATCATGTAAGTTGCAAACACAATATATATATATATATATATATATATATATATATATATATATATATATATATATATATATATATATATATATATATATAATATATTGGTGATTGTACTCCTTGCAGTGTCGTGGATCGGCAACCGTTGCAACACACGACAAGGTGCGGCCGAGTCGCTGCGTGCGATCGCGTTCAGTGTGTACGCCGAAACACGATGCATCAACGCCGCGCAGTGTCTGCCGATTGGACAGCCGAAACTGTTGACCGGCTTCGGACCGGCGGCCGTGCGTGCCATGGGCTTGCACAAGGCTGGCGTCATCAATATGACCGATACGTTGGTGAGTGCATGATTGTCTGGCAACGTACATTGAAATGTACACAACGGACTGGGCCGCGCGCTGGCCTGTTTGAAGAATTATTCGCACATTCATTTAGAATGTTGTCTAACTTGGCCGTCGTCGGCGCAAAAGTTGACTACAGGTCTATAAACAACTGTTCCATTGGTCGACTTGCTGTTAACTGTCAATGGTGCAAGTGACGTGACAAGTACCGGGCGTGCATTCCAACCATAGCTTACTCTTGACACCCCAGCCCAAGCATATTTTTTTATATTTTAGCAGAAAGGTAAACGTCTTTAGGCCTGGACTTTGTCCAAAACGCTGTTTCAACCAGTGGCTCACATTGATTCTGTGATCCTAGCCAGCAGCTGCCCTGAAATAAGGAACCTGACTTTGCGTTGCGCTTCTTGATGCAGGTGTGTGGCTCCAAACTGATCTACGATTACGAGTGCGGTCCGGAGGAGTCCAAAGTGCGCAAACCATCGCTGCATCGTTCTTACTGTTCGCCGTTCGCCCTGGCCATGTCCAGCAACACACTGGTGAATGCTGCCTCGGTGACGTCATCCATCGATCTGATGACACCTTCGACTTCGCATAGTACTAATGGTCGGTTGGAGGGCTCGTCGGCACCAACGCAGCTGTCGTCAAATTTTTCAGGGTTCTGGTCATCCAGGCCACTACGGTTTTTCTTTCATTTTCAAGTGCGATTTGTGCTTGGAATTTTTCTTCACACCTAGAAATTGATGTTAGGTGCAATTTGCACACAAAATCTTTATTTGCTGCACCTACGTGCAAGATATTCTCAATTTTTATGCACCGCTCGCGTTTGCAGACAGCAGCGACGACGTGCTGTTCGTGTCGTATTGTCTGTCGGACGAACAACGTTGGCTGCTGGCGGCCGTCACCAACCAACGAGGCACCGTGCTCGAAAGTGTGGTCGTCAATCTGACGGACTTCACGCCGATCGACGCCGACCGATTCCCGCCGCAACGCATCGCCCAACGACATCGCGAACTACGGTCGGTCATGATGAAACACCACGCGCAGCATTATTGGCTGGACACCTACACCTGTGGAGCTGCACTTGGCAGACAAATGGGCTGTTCCATATTTTTCGGTCTCGTTTGTTTCTTCGAGTTCGACCAACGTTAAAGTCTCTTATGCTGGTCGAACTGACAGAAACAGCATAACTGCAAGAACCTATTTTGCCGCCAAAGCGAACCCACGCGAACTGCATACCTGACATTGTATGGGTCTATGACTATGACCTTATACAAAGTGATGTTGTTGGGGAAATTCCGTTTTGTTTCTCGCCTTAGCTTAGACACTGTACTGCACTCGAAAAAATGAGCATGGTGTATGTAATTGTTTGTTTGAGAATGAATCACACAATTACAGTAACCTGGCGAATCACATGTCGATCGTACGCGAGGCGTTGAATCGATTGTGGTCGTTTGTGGTGGGTGTGATGGGCACCAGGTGTCATCCGTGGAGACTCGTCATTGGCAGGGTGGGCAAATTGGGACATTCGGAATTGAGAAGTGAGTTTACGTTTTTTTATCCTTTTTTTCAATTTTCTGCAGTTTCACACCTGTTATGCACGTGTACAAGCACGGAAACAAGTTGATGATTGCTTTGCAGTTTGGTCACACCTGCTCAAACCGTCGTCACTACGCAAATATGGCAAGTTGCTGCACGACAATTGCGACCATTGTCAACATCTGTCAACGCTGCCCGACAGTCCCGCCATTCTGTCGGCCTGTTTGGTGGCGCTCGAGCCCGAGACGCACATTCGACTGTTCGCCAACAGCTTCACGCCCGATGAAAAGTTTGGACAGGTCGGTGTGCTGTGTCAATGCATCACGGTGCTCTGGTTCGGCGGTCAGACCAGTGATGTAGCTGGATGCTGTGAACCTAAGCCCTAAGGTAGAATCCGGCCTGCCCAACTAGGTCGGTCGCTAGCTAAAAATGGCAAAAAAACCTGTTTGGCCCAAACCCGAGCTTCGTGACAAACTGCATTGGTGGGGAACACAATTCGCTGGTGAGACCAAATTTTATGTTCATTGTTGTGTGGTTCAAGTTTCGAAAACTTTTCAGGCAGCCAAAGCGTGCCAGTTGGCGACACCGGATGACGTGAGTGCGACGCACATTATGGTGTTCCCAACGAGTGCCATCATACAGGTTGGCGCACAATAACAACTGATTGCGTTCTGAGCTATAAGTTTTTATTCGCAAGACAGTGCAAACACGTAAGGAGAAAATATACATATAGTCCATCCATCAGCTCATGACACTTTTTGTCAGCTGAAACCCTTGACAGGATCCAGTGCTGTTCCGGTTCCGGTTGGCTTACAAAAAAGAAAAGAAAGAGAAATCGGTTTTTATTTTATTTTTGTGTGCCGTTTTCTCTGACATTGCCTTGCGGAGGAACAATTTTTCACAACGGAACCTGAACCTCCGAACCAAAAGTGCCATGAGCTGATGGATAGACCATACATTCGACATTCCAACAGCTGAACACGTCGGGCGCAATGGAGGACCCGGACCTGCCGGCATTCCCGGATTTGCCCGGACTTGAACCCGACATCGAAGGACTCGAACTCGACGGATGGGGTGCGGCTGGACCGCGTATGCCTGGCGGTGAGTGTTCGTGTGCCTGTTCGTCAACGTCCACATTCTTAGTGTTTGGCTAATGCTATTGCTGTCAACACAACTGCCTGTGATTTGCGCAAACGCCGTTAGCTCGGTGTCTCCTGTGTGACACACGCAGCATGCGTGCACACCTCTAGCGCCGTAAGGCTGCCCTCAGACAAATGCGAAAAGTTTTTCAGTGTAGTCATCATCCACAGCGCACGCCAAACATCCTCTGAAACATTTTGTTTGACCATCACTGTGGTAGGCCCGTGGTTAGGGAGTTGCTGTTGTGCTGAACTTTTCGCTTTTCGCGTTTGTCTGAGGGCGGCCTAACTGACGATAACAGACATCATGCTGTGTTTGCACAAAACACAGGCAGCTGCGTTGACAACACAAACATACGCTTGTTGTTAGGCCTCTGAATTCTTCGAACAATGAACGACGGCATTGTGCTTCGTTCTCAACTGTTTATGAATCTGTTGTTGTTGTCATTGCATTTGTTCATCCATTTTACATCGCACAGACCCACGCCCGTCGATCGATGTTGGGCCCAACGATGGATCTGATCAAATCAATGAACAACCGTTGGCCGTTGGTTTGTACGTGTCGACCGCACCTGCACCAGGTAGATTGTTTGCATTTGTAGAAACAACCAGATTTCACACGTCAACCGACATTTCCGTGCTGTCACACGTACATGATAAGGCCTGTTTCGCGGCAAAAGCCGAAAGTGATCGTTTCTGAAAAAGCCGATATGGTGCCGGTGCCGCGGTCGAAAGATGAACGCACATAATGGATCGAGCCCATTCCTTGGACAGGTCTGCCACCATGGTTCTGGTCGTCATGCCCAGCGGCACGTGCTCGCACACCGGTGCATCTGAAGGCGTCACTTCACATACACGTACAGGGTGGCGACAATAAAGAGAATTTGTTTGGCACCACACAACACGCCGACGCCGCCAAGACACAACCACATGCGTTGGAGACTAACAGCTACGAGGATGTCTTACGGTTGGATTGGTTCTAGTGTGTGTGTGTGTCCGATATGATTAAATGCAATGGCGCGGGTTGTCCAATACACACATAAGTATTATGACGACAGTAAATGAGTAAAAACGACAAAAGCACGTTCTGGTCCATGGTATTTTTCCAAAATTCACCAGGTGCCATATTCACCTAGCATTTGGTTTTCTGTGCAAGATGGGGGCTTCAAGGTGCGACTTGCATCTAAAAACGACTAAAAAGTGCTCCAAACACTTGAGCAAATTTAGGTCACTGTTTTGTTTTGCACACTTCTGGCGGTCGCGTTTTTTGATATGTCCATCCCATCGGTGGACGTGCATTACACACAACATTGACATGTTGTTTGCAGCTACGTGCTGGAGACGTACAACGCGTTGTCGTGGCTGAACGTCGACCTGACCACCGGTGACCGCCGTTCGTGTCTGCCCATTCACATTCAGGCGCTCATGCGACTGCATCGTGCCCTGGGCGCATTCTTGGTGCACAGATGACGTGGTCGCTCACCGTCAATCACAGCTGCAAACCGTCGTCATCCGTCTTTTCCTGTCTTGTGTTCACTCGGATATGGTATCTTTGGTATTGTTATTGAAATTATCGACCCTCTCTTGACCTACCTATTGACTGTGTTTGCACTGTGCACGTCCTGACACTGACAATGTTTCACATCGACATGTATTGTAGGACGTACATTGATTTGATGCCTGCTGTGATAGCCACTTTAATCGCGCTTCGTTACCCTTTTTCACGAACTCGTTTCGCTGAGTGTTTTCGCAAGTTATTGTGATTGAAATTGTTATTGCTTTCGTTATTTCGCACACTTTTTTGCTTGTTTTAACCACATCTAACCTCGTGCTTGCTGACAGCCCAGTTCGTATCTTAGCCATTATTCGTACCTACCATTATTATAACTGTCAAGTACCCGCTGCTTTTATGGCATCGCCACACTTCCAAAATGTAGTTTTTGTGTGTTTTTTTATTTGTCAGCAATAATTAATTATTACACCGTAACAACTGTGAAACTACTGTTCTTATCGTTGGTGTTCGTCGTTGTGCGTGATGTATTTCGGTCAAGTGTGTTTAGGAAGAATATATTTTGAATAATCATGCCTGTAATCGTGCTAAATTACTGACAGACAGACATGATCTGGATCACTGTCATACAGTGAGCGAGTGTGTAAACACGGAATATACGAGTACCAAATCTTGTTCAATACGATTGTTTGCTTGTTACGCGTTGTTTCTCATCATCGTCAACTTGGCTGCGATTGCTGTTCACGCCAACGTACCGTGTAGGTATTCGCGTTAATTGTTGTTTCCAAAAGTGTGCTTTTACTGGTTGTCTGTAATCCAGAAGGTTGGTATATAATAAAGGATTCAAGCTCAGTCGTATTGCCGAATAAGCATTCTAGGGTCATTTAGGGATTTCAGTTCATCGGTTTGTTTCTATTGATATGGTATGTACGAACACGACAGTTTTGTTTTCGTGTGCCCAAACGTCTTACGCGAAATTGTGTTGATTCTTACAAATATAAATACATGTAAATTTGCTGTTGTACAATGTACTAAATAATGTTATTTTGTTGTATTGTAATTGTACTACTTACATACATGCTTTTGCACTTGTTTCTCCTTGGTCTTTGTGGTTCTATGTGTTCCGCTAATATTGCTGATACAACAACGTACAAGAATTTATGGCAGTTCTTTGGTCTACCTTTATATCGAAGTTTGTTTTATGATGTCTCGCTCATAATTTACGCACAACTGTTACGATACCGTAACCAGTGGTTGTTGCAGCAGCCAAAGCGCTGATCTATTGATGATCATATTTGTTAAAGAAATATTGTTATTTTATGTCGCTATTATTTATGTTTTCATTCTTATATCATGTTTATCAATTCTTATATTCTTTCCGTTTCACTCCATGCGTGTGTATCCGAAAGTTCGGTTGCTATACATATGACTTGTATAGGATGGTGAATAAAAAGCCTATTTATCCGTTCGTTACTGCTGATAATTTAAGTGCAACGAAACAATGGACCCACACTTTAGCAAATGTCAACTTTATCTTTATTTATACACATATTTTAGTGTTTTTCTGAGAACCAGAAAGCTCGTTGGGAACAATAGTATAGTTCTAAGTTGTGTCAAAGTTACAAAGGAAAAAAGCAACTGGGATTTACGATTGTGTAAATTGAAACATGCAATACACCGAGCTGGTCTGAAGGCATTTTCTGGATCAATATTATGTAGATCAATCATTGCGACGATTTTGGTGACACAATCCACACAGTTTCATTTCCAAGTTGGAAAAATCGAAAATCATCAAAAAGCGAATACTTTGGTGAGCACAAGACAAGCAAAAACATCAATGATAATATTAGTAATAAGTTACACAAGCTGTACACGATAGACCAATTGTTTTAAAATGATATGCTTCTTACAAAAATACGTTGATAAAATCAGATTTATGTGTACAAGGACCTCAAACTGTACTTCTTCGTGAGTTTTCTGCGAAACAACGACTTAGCGATCAAGATTTGCCAATTTGGAACACTGTATCCTTCACCCTCAACTATACATGAATAGAGAGCAAACGTTGACAAATAATATTCACACAATTAACAAATTGATCATCACAAAATAATTCACTTGCAGAGCAAAACCGCAAAACCTTTGGTATTTCACAGCTTCAAGCATTAAAATAAGCAACTCGGTCAACTTTTAAAATTGTAGGAAAATGTGGGACCGAAATGTATTATCAGAAAAACAATGAACGCTGTATTACTACATAGCAAACGACCTTATCACACAGAGAAAAATGAAACTCAATACAGTTTGAATGCACAGTGTCAGAGATTATTGTCATAAAAAACGATTGTGTTCATAACAATTTATCAGTCAACAACAACCAAGGCGGTGTGATGTTTCACACGACCGCGGCACTGACCGTTGGCAGAATGGTCGGTTTAATGTCGTGCATGACGAAGGGCATGGGCACCAAGTCACCGCCGGACTCAGATCCGGAGCTCGAACCGACGCTGCTGCTGCCGCCTGTCGCAGAACCGGAGTTGGCCGCCGCTATCGGATGATGATGCACGTTTGAATTGCCGCCCCCATTTTTGGGCAAATCGACGAATCGATAGACGAGACGTTGACCGTCGACCTTCTGCAGGATGCCGCGCTGGTAGTAATACCTGGACAATAAAATTACTTCATATTTTTTTGACTTATGTGGTCATCTTCAATGTCATATATTTACCGACAAGACTGCTTTAGTCCGGTTGAGTAGACGACCAAAGTCGGCGACGTGCGTTGACAACTAAACAACGGATGCAGTCTCACCTGAGCGCCCTGCCCATCGTCTCGTAGTTCATTCCCGGTTTGTTCTTGTGTTCGCCCCACAGTCGACTGACGGCCTTCGAATCGACCAATTTGAACACGCCGCCGTCCTCGTCGATCCATTTGATGTAGCGCGGATTGTAGTCGATGTCGCGCAGCAGACGCAAAAGGAACTCCCACAGATACGTCACTTGACCTGCAACTATACTGCAAATACTACGTGCCGGTGATGGCCATGATAACAAGGTCGTGCAATTTAGTTGTTATTCAAACAAGCGTTCTTGACAAACGTTCTTAGGCTAATTGTTTTGTCGTCAACTGAAGCAGCCCTCAGTGACCGCGAGAAAGTACACATGGCATTATGGCTGAGTTGACGACTTTACAATAAGCCTGTTTTTCTGTAATATAGACAAGTAGGTACGCCAGTTTAGCACGCACCATCCTTGCTTTTCCTTCGTTCTTTGCTGCCGCCATTCTGTGTGTACTGTCGCAATGCAGCACCGGCCATTGTGGATGATGTGCTCGCGCTGCGTCTCTCGATCGACTGTATCCGACTCAGATCTGACAGATACGAGTGCTGCAGCACCGGTTCGCCCGTCCCAAACAGGGACTGACGTGTCGTGTCGAGTCCTAGTCCAAGACCGGCTGTTGCCTGACTGGTCAAGTCCAGACCGAATCCCGATGCAGACAACAACTCGGACGCCGCCGTTGTGGTTGGGGGCGGTTCGAATTTGCCGCCGATGGTCGCCGACGGGAAGAAGCTCGATCGCTGATTGGTCGCCGCCAGCATTGCGGCTGGCTGCTGATTGGCCGCGGCGCCATTATTGGCGGTTGCGGCTTGCAGCAGCGTGCTCAGCAGCTGGTAGCGCCATAGTTGGTCGTTTAACGTCGCGGTTGGCGGCCACTGTGGCGCGTTGAGAGAAGAGAATGCGGACAGCCAAGGTGTTGGCGGCCAGAGATTGACGGGGTCGCCTGCAACATGAACGGGATTGTGCTTAAAATTTAAATGAGTTGTTTGCCATTCTCACCATCCCCCATTTGTGGACAGTGGTCTTTGCACTGAACCCCGCTCATACCAAAAGCCAACAGCCAGAACACAGAGCGGCAATGGATTTCAGCCATCAAGAAACCCCCCAAAAAAGCGAATTGTTAACTGATCTCAAGTCCATTTCAGGTTTACCCCAGCTTTGGTCGTTCAATCAGCGCAGCTTGTGTAGTTGTCGTTGTTTTATCAGATACCCACCCAATCATCGGACTATTACGTATAGGTGAGATATTGATATCACCCGCGCACTAACCAAGGAGCCTGGACGGCATTGTGTAGTCAACGATTGAGTTTGCTTGTTGAATCAGGGTAGACTGCATGTTGCTGATTGGTTGTGTGACTGTTGTTGCGCCGGAATACGATGGGCTCATTGCTGCAAGAATAGATGCACCATCGCTTTGGATCATTATGACAAGACCAAATACACGTTATTAGGAAGCAGACATAATGAGAACTGATGGTGCTTTGTGCACAGCTTACTGAACCGGTAACGAAACGAAGGGCCGCATCAACTTTGAAGGCAAGTCCGTTAGCATGGACATGGACAGGCAAATTTTGGGTGAACTGTATTTTGTGATAAAGTTGACGCACCAATACGCATGCACCATCAGAAAATAAAGCTGAACTAAAATTTGCTTGTGCCCAGGCCAAGTCGATGCCAACGTTGGTGCGTCCCTTTGACTGATACCGGCTGATATGTGCATGTACATACCTAACATAATGTACCTGGTTCTATAGGAAAATCATCATCCTTAGCTTTTCCTGTATGATCTAATGAGCCAGGGCGCATAAAACCTTTCTGGGCTGGCTTTTTGTTCCGATCACGTGGGATTTCCCTGACACTGTGTCTGCACGATGTCTCTCATTGATCAATGAGGCAATATGAGTGCACAATCAACTGTGCAATATGCCGGATGGATGAGGACAAAACTCGCCTATACATAACCTGCCTAGTACATTTCCTGTGAAACCGTGCTTGTCTGACACAGTAGTGAGACCGTGGATGTAACTTCCCAATCCACACTATAGGCTTAGGGTCCACAAGTTTCATTGACTATTTTGCCACGTTGATTGTTAGCAAGGAAGCGTGATTGCACTGGGCTCAGAGAAGCAGACAAATTAGAGCACGTGAAGCCCGAGCTGTTTTCGTCGATTCACCTGTCGCAGACAGGCAAAATTGATTATCACGTTGGTGCTCTGTGGAGCAGAAACAGGTTCTTAAACTTTGCATCCTCACGTTTTAGTGTCAGTGTGCATGATATTAGAGACCGCGGTATTGGATGAACTACGCACATGGTTTTTTGTTGTATAATGATGATGACCACGCACTCGGTGCAGTACCTATAGTAGGTTAGATCGCTCAATAGTAACTGGGATAATAAATGTGGAACACGGTACCCGACAAAAGTTATTAGGCTACCGTGGCGTGTTTGTTCTGTGGCCTGGGCCTTTTATATATGCGCAGAGCAGACCACTTTATGAAAGATAATTTTTATCACCGTTTTCAACAGATCCAGGCAAGAATTAGCGCATATTTCGCATATTTGACCGCTAACGACAGTGTCGTTTACCAATGTTATAACATGCCAGAAAACAATAGCATTTCTTTCCAATTGTCCCCCTCCTCGCAAACTATACCTGGAAAGCCGTGGGAGGTGAGGTACAGTAAGAGTCTTGTAATGTGTACCTATTGTACATGCAGGTAACGCTGCGAACTGATAAGGGTTCAAGAGACAAACACGCCAGGCGCGATTTACGCACGAAATGAGTTGATTGAAACGACTGATAACCAGCAGCGATACATTCTTTTGGCTGCGACGAACGTCATTGTTCTCTTGTTTGACGCATTTCAGCTACTGATAAGGGGGTTTTATCAAATGGTTTCAGTCAAATGACCAACAAACAACCGTCAACAGAGACAAGCAGGAATTTGCTCAAGAATTTCGATGGTATGTTGATCAACAATGCACAACTCGTAAATGAAATCGGCTATTTATACATGTACGTATGTATATTGCAATTTTACCTCGTGTTTGTTTTTCGGGCGGTTTACCGAAACCCAGGCGTGGGATGAGCAAAAACAAAAGAAACATGATAAGAGAAAAAGGAAAAAACATGCCACTGTGTAATCAGAAGATGTTTATTAAGAAAAGCAAAGCGAAAAACGTTGTAATGCGAAACAAACCTTCCGGTTTGACACTGGGTTGACTAGCACGGCTGTCGGGATCCGTTTCACCCAAACCACTGTCGGGGCTGCTCGGCGTTGAGCCAGTCCGGTCTGAAACGAGCATCGATTTTGATCAATTTCCACTTGTCTTTGCTCCAAGAAACCAGACCGCATAAAATACAAAGTTCATTCCCGCCTGAAACGTAGCTTTTAAACCCAGCCGGTCACGTGCCGCTAACAATGGAACTTACAGTATGTATACTTCGCATTCACACATGCCCGAGTCAAGCATTCCATGGTGAAATGCAGATCGTGCATCAGAAATCTGGTTTTGGGAGTTTCGCTTCGCACCAGGAGCGGTTTTGCCATTGTTATTTCAGTGTTTTCATGGTTTTGTGATAACGCACACGCACACACACACACAAAGGCGACACTCGAGAAATGTCCACCCGAAACTCACCTCAATAAACTGGTAGAAGCATGTCTGACAATACATATGTAATGTACAGTATTTATATTTATATAGGTCAGAAGCTCTCACTGCTGGTGCCATACTGTGTTGAACAACTCAGAAAAACACGAAAGTGCGTGAACTGGTTCTAAAACTTCGCTCTTCAGTCATTACGCATACACAAACACAACAAAAAATGTTTCGTGTTTTCTCAATTTGCATGTTCGAATGATAAAAACTCCTGTTTCCTCACCGTGGGTGCTAGATGACAATAGAATTACACATTTCGTATTTATAAACTGAAAAGCGCTCTAATGTGCGCTGTCAACTTCGGGCATGGTTATTGTTGGGTCAGTTTTCCTTATTACCAGGTTACGCACACGCACAACTATAGAAGTATGATACCACACTGCGATGGGTGTGTAAATTCATTTCACATTTCTTTGGGTGATATTTTCGAAACGGTGTAAAGGTCAGTTGGGTGTAAAGGTCGGTGGAAAGCTCGGTCGACAGCACAGTGTGATAGAGTTCGGTGTAAACTTGAAACATTCCACGTTAATAACAGGCAATGTTTCACGTCTACACCGAGCTTCGCCGACCGAGCTTTCGACCGAACTTCACACCGACCTTTACGCCCAACTGACCTTCACACCGTTTCGAAAATTCCAGCCAATGTCTGCAGCATAGATTGCAACGAAATATACCAAGAATTAGCTCCAAGTCAAGCACACAGTCAGCTGGAATGTACTGGAACTCTTCATCTTAACTCAACACAACAACCGATTGAGCCACACACCGACCAACCTTGAGCCTTAAATCGTGCCATCAATTTGTCCATCAACAGCCTCTGTGCCTCCTCATGGCTCGGTTGTGCGCTGATTGCGCTGGCGTCTAGGTCCAGTTCCAAAAGTTTGGCTGCTTCCAGTAATCTCGCCAGATTTTCCGGTTTTCCGCGAGTATTGTCCTGATTTGGTTCTTTCTTATTGTCGTTTGGTTCCTGTTTTAGTTCGGTTGACGTCGGGTTCGGATCTGAAGCCGAGTCGGGCATCATGTTGATGGCACCCAGCTGCAGACTAGTACTCGGATAGATAGTCGTGTCGCGCACTGAAACATTGTTTGAAATAAAACTCCGGATCATTCAAGTATGTAAAGATGTTCAAGGATTGTCTTTGAATGTACACAATGATGGTTGGTTACTATTATGTATAGCCCGTCCACCAGCTCGGCACTTTCTGTTGCTGCTGGCTGGTTTGTTCCCTTCCTCCACGTTCCAATGAAAGAGAAATTGAGTGTGACCGATTTTGCAAAAAAAAAACTAAAAAAATAACATAATTTGTCGAAAAAGATTGAATTCGATCAAATTTAAGATTAAATTAAACTAAAATGGATAAAACACGTCGATTTCATAAAAACCACAATTTAGGGGCAAAAATATTTTTTTCGGAAACTCAGTTTCTCTTTCATTAGAACGTGGAGGAAGGGAACAAGTCGGCCAGCAGCATCACAAAGTGACATGAGCTGATGGACGGACTATACATCATGTACTCATCAAAACAGAGAATCTACATGGAACAGGCTGTACTACTTGACTGATTGCATCGCTGAAGCGTGGATGCGATCATCAACAAATCATTTGAACTACATACAAAATATTATACCTTCCTGGTAAGAGATGTGTATGCAGTACGCGACAACAACATAACGAAACGAGCATGCAAGCTAAATATCGGTTGGGTTCTATCCTTGTGTTGGTCGGCACATAGGTTCGCACATGAGCAACGTGATCATGCGACCATTTTAAGAGTTGTGGTAATTGGACGCCCACACAAACAAGCGAAAATTGCACAAAAGCACCTGCAGAACCTTCATGCTGCTTGAAGTGCATGTGGCACCATAAATATTATGTGCGAAATACGCAGAAAGAACCAAAAGACAATCATAAAAATCCATGCTCAAGGTTTATCTGAATTGTTCAAACTGACATTCGCTTGAACACATGATGTTTCATAAAAATATAACAACTATACCTAGGCAATGCCACACCACCCGCAAACTTGTGGACAATCCCTCGCTTATAATGTACCCATACAACAGGGGGAAGTACATTTGGCATTTTGTCAAGTGTCAAATATGAACTGGACAAGACTGATTGAGTCTTGGGACTAACACGTATGTACAGTACTGTAATCATCATTGTGCCATTGTCGACTGGCAGCGAAACAACAAGGTCTCGCGCCTGTGCTCATGCGCAACAGTTTGCGGGCTTACTGTAGCTGCGGCTGGTCGGGTGCAAAAAGGTGAAAGAAAACCACGTCGCCGCTTTTTGTGGCAGGAATTTCCCGGTTTTGTGGCAGCGGCTTTTGTTGGTTTAGTCATGGTGACGGTATTTAGCCGACGGGTTTGTTTGGAGGGCCACTTTTGTGATCAAATGCGTACACGCGGTGCAATAATACAGATAATGCAAACGTTACAGGCAGCTCAGTGTATATGCAGGAGGGGGTTTGTGGTGACGCATTTGGCTGTAAAGTCATGTCATGTTCGGTGCCTTGTGATCATGGCTAATGTTATTTGGGTGTTTTTGGTGGGATGGAATAAAACGACAGACTGCTGATGCTGGCTTGCAGACAATTGTATGTGTGTGGTTTTGGGTTTACGTGGGAGACTGTAACACCAATAGTGTCAGCCTTTCAAATTTAGTTCTGCAACTGGTTGACTATTGTGAACGAATAACAGGTACATATTATTGCCCAACGACCTGCCACAAGTACAGTACCCCAGAAAGGTGAGATACAGCATACCAACCTGCTACAGTTCCTGCATTGCTTATCATCACAAGCGCTCTATACTCTATCAGTATCAGTGCGGAACTTACGTAAATACATAGAGACTGTACACAACATAAAGGTGTACCTATGTATATGAAGCCGGAAGTTTGTCAGTTGTAGTCAAACAGAGCACTTCAGCTTCCGCAATTTGCAAAACACCAAGGGCCTTACTCACGTTTGTGGGTTACTCTGGTTACTGTACCCGGGAACCATGCACATGGCAACGGCGTTCCTTCTCAAAACTTCCACGCAGGTACACAGCAACAAGCAACGTATGTATATAGTCCGTCCATCAGCTCATGTCACTTTGTGATGCTGCTGGCCGTCTTGTTACCTTCCTCCACGTTCTAATGAAAGAGAAATTGTATTTCCGAAAAGAATATTTTTGCTCCTAAATTGTATTTTTTTAACGTTCAACGTGTGAAAGTTTTTCGTGCTGACATCTTGGTTCTGAATGTGCGGATGAGATGACACAAAGCATAAACGGTTAGTGCGATTATCCTGTTGTCAAGGCCAAGACTCAAGGAAGAACGGAAGTTCATACTTCGGATACAGCTGTGCTTGTTAAGCTACTAAATGTTCAATTAGGGTAAAAAAGACCTAACTATTTATGTATATGCACGCATAAAAAAGCGTGTGTGAAACCGACACATATAATACATACATGTACATAAACATGTTTTAGCGGGCGGCAGATGAAAAAAACTAAACAAGAACAAACCAAACACGCACAAAACTGCCTCACCGGAAGGAAGCGCAAAACCACGAAAAATGTTTTGTGTGCGTTGTAACAACACTTGCACAGGCACACTAAAACAGGATAAGGGTGATTAAGCCATGTGGTTGTAGTCTGTCACCACAACACGGGACCACAATTTTCGCACAGCTGGGGCGCAGTAAAGTTGCTGACGAAAATTTGCTGGGATGCGAACGAAGTTTTCTGTCGCACATTTGGGTGGCCGGAACGCAGACCATATTTTAGTGCAGCAAGCCGCGGCACACAGCACAGGAAGGCAATATTTACTGCCGGAAATAGCGTTTTGTGGCCTATCTGCACAGCCCGTCCGCGTCTGATATTTTGTTGCTTGGCAAATGTGTGAAAAAGTGTACGAATGCGCATCACACACTATGTATATGTAGGTATACATAGTTTACCTACACACATCAATCGGTCCAACAAGACATGGCTAAAAAGTTGATAGGTCAGTTGCGGAAATGCATTCATCTAAAATGTCTGCAGAATAGGTGCACGTGTTTCGTCAGCAAATTATGCGATGAAAACATAATGCTCGACTGATTTCGCCATGTTTTTAGGTGAAAAGTTCGAGGCGGTTACGGTAATGGATCAGAAGAAGTGATTTCCGAGATCGGGTACAAAGCGAAATACAAGCTCCATGAGTCTTATAGCCCCTCCGAGCAGAACACCGGCGTTAGAAGTCATGACGCATTATAACTGTGGGGCTCTTCTTTTGTCACCATAAACTATTGCACAACTTGCAAACAAATGTAAAATATCAGCCCCATAAGTATACGAGCACTGCCGATGGCCGGTCAACGTTCGAAAGTTCCCGTCGGGATCGGTACGGAGGAGACAATTCTACTTCAAGCCCTATGGGCTGCTGTTACGTAAAGTGGCATTATTCAGGAAAATGACTGATTTTTTCTCTGCAAGTGGAGCACTGAAAGTGGCTGACTCCACCGAAAGTGGAGACAATAGCTGATAATGAACAGTGTCGAGTTGGGTAAATTTGACGGCTGTTGACTGATTTGTAACTGGCAGCAATGCAGCATGTGCACCGAACACAGACCTCAAGGTGCGTAGTAGCCACACTGGTCATAAATGAACGAACACGACAAACAATTTGCGAAGTTCACCGTTCATTTTGTGCGTCACACTGTGTGCAGCGGTGATGATTATTGCGACAAAGTAAAGAACACACTGGTTTGGCGGGATGAAATCGAAAAGAAAACAAGAAACAGGAAATTTTCGCCAGCCTTCGTTTATTACGAGATATTCTGGTGTGATTCTTGTGCGCGGACATCACCAGATTGTGATCAAAAAACGCGTACATTCTCGGGAACAGACAAATTGGCATCAAGGTAACGGGCTGTCATACAGCGAAACCTGGGACAAAATTGGCTTCTATTGTTTGCCAAACGAGCTGCCTGTCTTCCTACATATGTAAAATGATATTTTTTTGCTATCAGGTGAAAAAGTCTCAGAATAAGTAATGTATGTGCGAACATGCGTATGAGCAGGCAAACTCTTCCGGATTAATGTATGTTTTGAAGATCACCACCACAACAGGTGATCTACGAAGGGGACATGGTATAGTAGTGCTGCCACTGATTGCGTTTGAAGTTATACCTACATATATGTACGTTCATACGATTATTTATACAAATTTATGGAAAAAAGGTTTTTACATCTCGCCGTAGCGCAGAAAAAACCGTGAAATTGGTGCGCCGAAAACTCAATTCCGGGGGCGGCAAGGAACGATCGAGATTTCTGGTGGAGTCAACTTGAAAGTTCAGGGTCGTAAAGCAAAGTTAATACGGGGTTTTGAATTGCAAGTGCCTGTAATGTTCACACAAACAAACTGCCCGAAACTCTCAATTGCTGCTCTAAACCGGTTTCGGCCACAGAATAAGATTTCCGGCAAAAAATGCGGAAATCATAGAAAGTAACAATAGAACTAAGACTGCAAGTGACACACTACCTATGAACACACAAGGCAGCTGAAAAAAGCTTGAAGAAGACGCTGAAAAGGTGGTCATCTGCAGATGTTGAACAACATTGTGGACTGTTGATAACACTCATGAATGTTTCACAATTTGACCGTGATAATAGTCATAACGCAAATGAATTCACAACCAATAAAGAACCTTAATTAAAAGGTACTGTACAATAAATTTCTGGTTCGCATAAAACAGAGCGCATAGTTAACGAGCTGACTCACATGTTCAGGGCAGAACGGACGCCAAGTCATCGTTCAAACCTTTGGTAGAATGCAGTCTGGCAGGAAATGCATTAGCAAATAGGTTGTCAATTTTTCACAGGACAGTTTAGAAGCTGAACTCTGCATTAAAAATACAAATGTTAAGTTAAATGCACTATACATACGTACATGAAAGGTGGAACTGTGTGAAATGAAGCAATTTCAAGAACACAACTTCGACCCAAAAGTTTGGCAATCTATGAGTTCTGAAGAGCCTCATTGCTTCCTTCCCGAATGATAATTATGTCTATGGTAGGATTAGATAACTGCGAATTGTAGAAGGTTCGCGAGCAGCGGGTATTTGAACAGTCTTCGTGAATTTCATTACGCATGTGCAATGAAAGTTGCAAATTTCAAGGAGTTTCAAAAAGCAAACGCAGGAGAATAAACAAAACGAATTTGGAACGGAAACTGCTCTTTGAGTGTGGACAAACGTCATTGTTTCAAAGTTTTTCACAACAAGTTGAATCCGTGAAACAATGAAGTGCTTAACTTCACCAAAATGTTTGCGCAATCAAAACCGGATATTCATGTGAACGAATTCAAACAATACAATAAAAAAGTGCAATATCATAGATAAAGAAGATGACCTCAATCATGACATAAGTCACGTTTTTATCCCTAATCCGCATTTTGCGATCCATTATTAATGTATACATGCACATGCAATATTTATCTTTCTTTCAAAAACATCAAAGTGCGCGGAACGAATTTGTGTGTGAAATGCAGCAACAAAGATGAGCACCTTTCTTTCTCTCCACATCACACACGCATTTCGCTGTGCAGTTGCACAACTAATTTTTCGGAAATTCAACTTTGTGGACGCCCAGGCACAAGGGTGACCATGTTATCAAGGTGGACACGCACTAAATACGGACACCCCTCACGCAAGTGGAGTCAGAATGAAACATGTGGGACAAAATTATTGCCCTGAGCGTGCACGGTGAAACATCATGTGACACTGACCAGTAGTGGCGCAGTGAAGCTGCTTATACTCCATCTCAAGGACTACAGCATGTTATCTTTTTGTCTCTGTTTCGTTACAAGATTTGGGCCAAAGTTTTTCTCACGCAACACACAAATTCATGTGGATATTACATATCCTCTGTGCGTTTTGCACATCGCACAAAAACAGGGTGTTGGTTGGTCAGTGTCATAACCAATAACCCTTGACAGCATTTTATAAATTGCGGATGCAAGATTGTGACCGGGCAGAGTACGCAAAATTTAGTGCTGATCAGCAGGATTGCATTGGTCAGTTCGTCCGCCCCCTGGCCCAAATTCGGCATCTACTTGTACGTGTGACCCCTGTGACACCGGCATCCATCCAGATGACCGGGACAAACACGTGCATGTGATGCATGTCAACCACATGCGCGAGTGCAAAATTGGGATTCAGTTTTTTATTGCATTCACACTCTGTCTTCTTTGTGCTTTGTTTGGACGTTCCAGCGCAAAAACTTGGCCCATGCGATAACTTGCATCGTCAGCTTGCGAATACATTGATTTCTGCCCACTTGTTTGGTGACATGCTTAAGCTAGATTTGCGGTATAACTATGTATTCATAAACTTTTCTGTCCCAGTTTCGAAAAAAAATCATGAAGATCAAGATAAAAAGGGAATTCCGAATCTCGCATTACGCCATAGTCACATGAGCATAATGACCAAAAGTGTAATGGTGTGTGCGTGTGTGTGTCTGTGTGGTCATGCGAAGTACATATCAGCCTGCACTCCACTTGAAGGCGATTGGAAATGACCAAACAAAGTTGATCCAGTACATCCACTAAGAGTTGACCCCGGGTCACAGTTGACCTGTCTTCATGGGATGTCCTGTGTTTTTGGGAAAAATGATTTCAAAATTTCAACAGTGATGTATTAAAAATGTTTATTGCTGGATTGCACATTTTCTTTGTGTGCGGTTGATCATCTTATGGATACCGACCTTTTTAATGGTGCCCGTCCAAATTCGGTTGGATATTGCCCAATGGCAAGCAAAGTTTAGTGTTGTTACAATGTGGGGAAAATAACAGCAATAATTGTGCGAACAAAGTGTTATTCATACGTTCTCTTGAGAACTTTCATGCGCTACGCTTGTTTATGCCTAAAGACCAAAAAAGATTTTGTTCCCAAGGTGGTGCAGCAGTAAAACAATCTGGGTAAGTGCGCTGTAACAAGAAACGTACTTTTCAAGGAAATAAAGATGAAAAGTGACCGCTGGTGGTGGCACTAGAGCGTTTTTGAAATTTTTGCCGAAACACAATGCCACCATTAAATGCCCATCAAGAAAAATTAAAAAGAGACAGCGGTTGTGCGGGTGACCGATGCCCGCAAACGAAAGATTGCACCAAATCAAAGATGAAATAAAATGTATGTTATTCCTTCCCATCTTTGTACCAAAGGCAGTGTACCATAAGATAGGTATATAAAGTGAAGTTTTATAAAATATATGTAGAAAAATGAGAAATGACCGCAGAGAATAGGGAAGTGATTTATAGTGACCAACACTGTTTTACATTAACGAATATTAAAGCCAGAAAAGCTTGGATTGTCTCGGGATTTGTTGCAATCAACTGCTGGGGAGATTACAGTTATATACGCTGTCGAAATAGGAGGGGATCGAAGGTAAATGTATGTATAATGTTATGCATCGAAAAATAAAAAGTGGAAGTTTCCATCATAAAATAAACAAACCTGATGGAAGGCGGAAATAAAAAACGACAGCAAATCAGCCTGTGATACGTAAAATATATAAAGTGGTAGCGGTGAAAAAAAACGAGTGTGGAGCATTGAAGTAGAAATTTGAGAATCTGATAATTCCTTGAAAACATCGTGATATCTTCCAATGCCTCAGAGCGGCGCGAAAATTTACTTGTATTGATATCCACGTTATTTCGTGGTTCATGTGAACACAAACTTGAAACATTGGGCGTGTGTGTTATCACACGTGGAATTTACCTCTCGCAGATGAATCGCGGCGAGATTGCTGTCCAACAAAACATAGAAGTTGTGGTTTCATGAAGAGCTAATAGGAGTCCATGCCCAGTACAACTGTATCTGCTGCAGCGCAGAAGCAGCCTTGATTGAAATAAAGCAACGCCGTATTTTAGCAATCGCACAAGGGGTTCTTGAGGAATCGATACAGAATATCGCAAAAATATTTTATAATTCCGCAGTCACCCAGCGCAGGAATGACCACAACGACGAAGGTTTTCGTCAACGAGCGACCACGCATTATACGTTATGTATAGGTTCAGTATATTGCAGATAGGGAACTGGACCCTTACACACTTTGGTGCGGGACCGGAACGACGTATAAAGTCAGCATACGGAAAGAATGTGAAATGTTACCGACACGACGGTTTGACCCCAATTCCTCAGGATATTTTGAGTTTGAATTTCTTGTCTGAGTGCGTTATGAGCGCGCATGCACGCCGTCGCAAAAATTCACCCAAAACTTCCCAAAAAGTATGCATAAATTGCAAGGAAACATGCGGGCATAAATTTATGATAACGACGTACCCTAGGCGCCGCGCGCTAAGGGGTATTGAATGAAATTGGGATATAAATATCGCAAAACAAATCATTTTATTGTTTGTATTTCCTATTCGGATGTGTTTGTGATACACAATGCGTGTTTGTGATACTCTGTAACCTCGGATTGGACTGGGTCAAACAACACGCTCATGTTTACCGAACGAATTTATTTGAATTTGTGCGTTTGTGATAAAAATATGCAAGGGTAACTTTGGGAATGACATATGATTATGAAATTTCGGCTTTTGGCATTATAATGAAAAGGCAACATAATTTCCTGTTGAAACAGTGGAAGAAAGCATATAAAAATGATGAAACTCAAAGAAAAATTTGGTGACGCATGAAGAAACAGCAAAAACCAGCCAGAGAGAGAAATGTTCTGGGCACAAGGTTACGGTACGGCGGTACAGCGGCTTTTTTTGTTGTGTAATGCTGGCTCAATTTTTCAGCGGGTACAATAGTCGCGTGTTTGAACGTTATCAGCGATAGGTTACCCAGTAACCAAACCGTTCGTTGATTTCAAACACACAGATGTTGGGAAATTATATCTGCAATGGTTTTCGGGCTATAATAGCGTCATGTGTACGAGCAAAGTGCGTCATTCCAATATGAATGGCGGGGAAGTGGCACTTTTGATTTCCACGGTTTTTCCTCACTGTATTCAGGCGTTATTTAACGATGCGTCATTAATTCTGATTTAGCTCGCCAGATGTTTGCGTAGGTTGAGATGTTCATATCGAGCCTACCGCAATACAATCCCATGGATAATAAAATATAATTTATTAATAAAAAAATTATTTTAATTTAAAAAAAAAAAAAAAAAAATCGACCTGTTGTTCAGTGGGTGGCTTTCAAAATAGTATGAGCACAACGTTTGTCTCACCGCTCATTATTCTTCATCAGTTTCGCCTTGTACTCACACAAGTTATACTGTGGGTGTTCGTTTTGAGCAGCCCAGTGTTGAATAAAATTTTTCCGCATTGCTGTGATATCATTTTGCTATCTGCCAAACGAACCCAGCCACAAAGATTCAGTCGGTTGAGCATAATTTTGCAGCACAAATTTCATATCATGATCACGGGAACAAATCGGATTTTGCTATTTCTGTTCGTGGCGGCTTATGTTTCATACGCAGTGCGTTCCTTTGACAAATTATTCCCCCAATCCGAAAACAGATCATCGCCTTTTGTTCAGCTGCACACTTGCAAAAATACTGGTATTGGTCGCACAATGACCATATGAGAATCCATCCAAAATTTTTCCTGAATTGACAAGCCAGAAAATTCAAATTAACATTGCGCGCCAACGTGTAATCCCACATAAAGTATGCAGTAAGCGAAATGCTTCAGCGATTAAAAACGTGGTTGACTGGCTGGTTTGCTTTCAAATGAAAATGTTTTGTAAGAAATACAAATAGCGCAGTGGTTAAGCGTGGCTCACCTTTAGAATCCTGAAGATCAAGGTGGTTTTGGATGGATTCTCATATGGTCATTGTGCGACCAATACCCATGACTTGGTGAGCAGATATGGGAAATCCATCGGCTCATGGCACTTTTACACACAGCGCACGCAGCAGCACACGCCAGTTTCTAAACAAAATGTACACTTTGAGCGAGTGTCATACTGTGATGGCCGCTTTTTAATTTGTCCGATTTTAATTTGCTGCTTGACATAATACTTTTCTGCAATGTTGCAAAATTTGGTGATGTTTCAACGAATAACTGCTGAGAGTAGATGCATTCATTGACGGCAGTAATGCAGCATGCAGCGTGTGCGTGGAGTGCCATGAGCTGGCGGATTGCCTATACACAAGGCCTGCCGTGAACACAAACTTGGCAACTATGTATTCTGGTTATTACCTATTTAACCTTCTTTGTTCGTCATCATCTCGTCCCGAATGCAGAATACTATTAACTCTCGCACTCACTCGGAGCTGCTATGAGTTGACGAAGTGATCTGACCACTTGAGTTGACCATTGTGATATTAGCCAAGGTGTGACATTTCGTGGCACGTGTCACTGGTGCGGCATTATCAAACAGGCATCGTCACATATGGACGCGGTGAGGCAATTGATTGACAAATGATCCTGTTGTTCAAATGTACAGAAAACCTGCATTGTAGAATTTTCACGCAGGCGCTGTCACGGAAACACATCGGGCATTATTACAGTGCACAAGCCACAGTGGTTAATGAGCTTGCGTTGTTTTCCTGTATTTCTTAAGCAACCAATCAATCAAACATTGAATTAATCAGTCAGTCAATAAATTACAATGAATAGAAAGTTCTTTGTCCGAACTCGTTCTGTTGATGTTTCATACTCTGAGCGATCGACCCTATTCGTACCCACAGAAGGTATAGTTGAGTGCCACATGTAGAGCGCCTGCCAAGGTTTGTGACGAAATGCTTGCCAGATGTGCTCTCTTGGTGAAACATCGGAAGAGGTACCTAGTATCGCTTCAATCATATATTTTGAAGGTGTCCTTATTTCTTATGTTTTTCTTGCCAAACTCGGTCGGTGCTGCACACATTTACACTTGTAATCTTCACTTGTCTTTATCTGGAATGTCGCGCAAGCGCACACACATTTGATAAATCAAACAAACAATTTAAAAAACTCTACGAAATTAAAAATATTTGCAAGCCCTTGACACAGTGATAATAATAGCTATATAGCAATGCAGTTGGTTGGTCTATTTTACAGAGGATCAATGTTATGACATAATAAGTGACCGTTTTTCGTGGCAGTATAGACATTACAGAAAAACCTAGAAACAAGTATAAAATTTGCGCCTAAAATTTATTGGCAGAAATAACAAATCAAATGAAATAAGTTTGAGTTGTGGTAACAGTTGTAAAAGAAGGCAAGTAGACACAATATTAACAAAATATTGTTGGTTTATTTTTATGTATTTTGTTTTTTGCAAAAGGTCAAATTCTATTGAATGGTAAGTTGAAAGGACTTTTCTTTGATTGACCAACAAAGTCATTCACTGAGCGATTGGTTACGGTAGTTACAGTACACAGGATTATGATAATAACGTATGAAATTAAGAATAAATGTATTGTAAATGGCGGTGTGTGCAGCCTGAGAGCACCAAAACACGATATTTTCAGGAAAAACGCCACAAAAATTGCCAGTTTCTCGTAAAAATTGTGGACAGAAAAGCGTTTCTCAATTCGAAAACACGCCAACATCAGACATATTATATGAAAGAAAAACAAAATTGAAACACACAAAGACTGACATGATAGAATAGAACCATGTTAAATGATAACAATATCTAAAGTTCGACTCAGTCACAATTGCGGGAAGAAACGAATGGATATTAAAAAACTGCAGAGAAAATCATAGAGATAGGAAAAAATCTTATCACGAAGTTCAGAGACAGCAAGATAACAATATAGGCAATTTCTATGTACAAAACAGATGCATAAAACTCCATATGCATTCGCATTCGATAATAATTACTGAATAATTATGTATAAAATCACAATCGCATATCGGTCTGCGTCGATTACTGCTGCGGTTTGGGCGGCCTGGTGGCTGGTTTGGGGGGGGGGGGGGGGGGCTGCCCCCTAGGTGGTGGGGTCTCGCCCTGGTCCCTGGGTGTCGAGCCGTACATGTCGGCCAGTTTCTGAAACCTCGGTCCCCATTCGTTCAGTTTTCTGTCCATGTCAATGACTTGCGATGCCCGTGAGCCGAGCGAGCTTAACGTTGCGATCGATGTCGCATCGCCCTCGTCGTCGTAGACTCGAAGCTCATCGAATGGTGCTGCTGTTTGATCTTTGTCGGCGTCCCGAAGACGATCGGCGATCACAGCACCAACCTCTGCAATTGCGGCGGTTGTTTGGAATGAAAGTGAGCGGGTGGATGGTCAAAAGAAGGAAGTCATCAATGGCCATGATAACAGAGGTCGTGCTATAATATTGAGCCCGAGACCTCAATTGACAATGGACTACGCTACAGGTCTACAGCACCTTGAACAGCGTATCGTAGACCTGTAATAGCTGCCCATGGTCCATTATATCTCAACCTGCAAAAAAACACGCGCAACACCAAATGTGCGCTATGTAATACTGTATATCGCCCAACCTCCGTTGACGGGCGGGGCCCCCTTGAGCGCTCCATTGATATGTCTGGGTGCTAGATCGGTGCCATTGTTGGGCGGCAACACCGGTTTTCTGAGCGGGTTGATGTTTGTATGTGTCCTGATCCTCCTCCCCTCCACCTTCTACTCCGTAGTTGACCACGTTGTCCCCCTCATGTCGTCTTCGGGTCGGATCTCTTCGAACAGCGGACGACGGCGACGGGAGACAACGATTAGAAGAAGCACGATCACTGGAATGGGGCAACGGGGTTGAGTGTGATGTAAATTGTACGCAGTAACGTGCTTCGTGCTTGCCTTTTTCGACCTGTTTTCACAGACTGACGGTGCACCAGGTCATCGTCAGTGCGAATGCACCAGATGGTCGCAAAGAAAACCTGATTTCATACTCGCATGAAACATTATTGCTTGTGCCAAACTCATCAGATCGTATGGGTATGACCGAAACGCCATTAAACCAACACTTTCTTTGCCCGCACTTACCCAGCAAGACGAACAGCGCACAAATGATGGCGATCACGGCACCGTTAGTGATGCTCAGCCGTCTGACGGGCGCGGCTTCCCCGCATTGTAGCAGATTGCCGTTCGGATCGAGGATGGCTGCCATTCGTGACGGACACGTGCAGAAGGGACCTTTCCAGAAGTCGACGCACGTCTGTTGGTGGGGGCAACTCATCTGCGTGGACGCACAGGTGGGCAAGATGTCGGGGTGGGACAACCGGGGGACACTCCGACACTGTCGATGATCTGCACGCCTGATGTTTCATCCGTCTGAGGCTGTGTGAGTGGCATGTGCGTGTTGTCGATGCGGAAATCGCCGATGCAACCTGCGGATTGGACTTTAGTAATGGAAATAACAATTTGATCTACTTTTCTGTTGATATGGTATCATTGAGTAGTCGCTGTCTAACACGCCACCAATAGGCATGATACCGTAACAAACGACTCTCCAACAACAATCTGTGATCTCGTTCGCCGTTTTGCCAAACACACAAATTAACCCAACTGAACACAGGCAGATGCTAACCAGTGAATGACGATTGTCGTGTCCGTTGATTGAAGCCCACATAGATATCATCCTCCAGAAAGTGTATCCCAACGGGCGTTTGTGTGGCTCCGATGCGCAGGATGTGTTCACGCGTGTAACGACCCGGTAATTTGTCAGGGGACAGCGTCACACCTAATAATTTTCCTTGAGAATTAGTAAAAAAATCAAAAATTTGACATTTTTTCAAACAAACTGACCGGTCGGATACTGTCTGACGCGTTGCCAATACGGTTGTCGGCTGCCGAGCATGACCTCATCAATGATGACCTGTTGTTGCGATGGCATGCCCCCGGCCATGAATGGTGGCTGCGCGTGTTGTGCACAACCGTTTGCAGGAATTGACCCTGGAAATAGTTACTGCCAGTTTTAGTCGGTTTTCGGCACAATGCTGCACACCACAACATTTGACAATACCTGCGTGCCGCCGAGATATGCCGTTTGTCCTTGCTGACTGGCGGTAACGAACAGCATTTGAACGTTCGTGTCGGATTGAGCTGGCGGGGGACTCTTGCGATAACGAATGTACGAGTTCTGCTTGAACATGATCCAGCCGATTTCTGCAAATTATCAGTCGAAATGTAATTATAGGCAATATCTGGATAAATAGTGTCGTTTCGTTGCTATGATAAAAAGCCTATTCAATGAAACAAAAACTACAAACGAAACATCACAGCACATACGTTCATCTCGCATCGTTTTCCCATCCAGCCCGGCTTACAGTATGCACTGATTCTCGCCAACCATATTCGCCAAACACTCCCCATTCAGACAATAGCCGGGACCCTAGTCGAGTGTGTTCGATTCACAATACGAGTCCGTGTGTTGACATCCGGTCCTACTGCCTGTCGACTCGGCTGGGTTCGCCAGGCTCAGCAACTTGAACATTTAATTGTGGAAGTTCTCGAAGAAAATTGAAACATGAGGGCTGTTGGATTTAAGATCCTGCTTAGCAGGCCAACCAATACGCATGACAACAAATGGACCGTTGCAGTAAATCGGTG